>VZTV01012534.1:0-76542 GCA_013400875.1 Anhinga rufa | reverse complement strand
CGGGCCCCTTCCCCCGGGGTCGGCCCTTTCCCGCCCCGGTAGCCGTTACCTTCCCGCCGCCCCGAGCTGGGGGAACGCGGCGAGAGCGAGGCCTCGGCGCCGAGGTCAGCCCCCACAGCCATATCGCGACAGTCGCGACACGCTGAGGTAAATCCCGGCGGCCGCGGGGCCTGCGTCAGCGTGAGCTTGGCGCTTGTGGGGGCTGAGGAGCACCCTTATTCCCCAGGCAAATCGCTTTCCTGAGGCCGTGACGCCCCTTGAAAATTCAAGTCTTTGCTGCAAATCGTGAACCCCTGGGATTCAGAGGGGAAAAAGTCCTAAGTGCGGTCAAAACGATTAATTTCCCCTTCTTTCAAAAGGCGTCAAAGGTTTCCCCCAAAAAATGAATTTCAGCCCTAGGCAGACAAAGCTGGTTTTGAAAAGTTTGGCGTGAACGATTATTGTTTAACAATGTCCTAAAAACAAGGCTGCGGAGCGAGGCACACCGGGTAACGTTAGCTCCAGCTGCGGCGTGCTTATCGTATGGCTTTGGCACTAAAAGCCCATTTTTTTTTAAGAAAATGCACCGTGTTCACCTCAAGCGAGCACGCACAGCATCACTCACAATCAGTCGGTGAAACGGATAGCGGCCTGGATGAGTAGTCACGCTTTTGCTGTATAAAACACGTAACCCAAGCTGTTACCAACAAAACCGGCCAGGAGAGTCGGCGGGATTTGGTTAAAGGGCTGCCCGCGAGCAGGACCCGCAGCAGAGGCGTGCGGACGGCTGCCGCACTCCCAAAGATCAGGTTGGGTACGGGAGCAGCTCGGAAAGACTCGCGCTCGCAGTCCGTGCTCATCCCGAGTGCAAATACTTGGTTGCTGAAGAGTTACTCTCCTACGCTAAAGAATTTATACAACTGGAAACAAGCGGTGGTACGCCTTGCTTTCTTCTGGACCACACGAGCTTTCGACTAGGCAGAAATCGGGTGCCAGAATTTTTTTTTGCCTGTGCCAGAATGTGCGCTTTCAATTTAATCCCCCAGCAGCAACACAGACTTCATTAATCCTATCAGGGAGGCGATTTCAGGGCGTTGGGATTAGCAGCCTGCTGTTACACCTGAAATTATATATTGGGCTGGCATAATAATGACTACTTAACTGCGCTGTCCCTTTCACAGGCGTGCTGTGGGGTTTAAGTGTTGAACCTGTGTGAAATATCCCCTGTTGCTCAAGGGGAGGCAGCATGTTCTAAATAATAGTGGCTGTCAAACCCCTCCAGGGAACCGACGCAGGAATGTGGTCGGTGCCCTCTTGTGGAAGATTATTTTTTTTAAAATAAAGTTGGGGAGATGCCATTAGGGAATCCACTAGGGGTTGCCTGTACGGTAAAATCGTACTACTCTCATTTCACCGCTGGCGTCACGGCAGCGTAGCTGCCCAGCGCAGGTGTAGCTTGGTCGGTCTTTGGTTACATGGAAAAAGTTCCATATCTGGACACTTCTTGCGGACTAATAACGCATCTGCACATGCAGTTGTGGTATTTCAAATTAACATCCTACTTCACAGTCTAGAATAACTTTAAAATGGAGACATCTCCTTACCGCTGTGCACATCATCTCGACGCAAGGCGTTACTTCCCCACGAGGGTTTATACCGGGGTATAAATCCAAGCACGTCTTTAACCCTTAGTCACTGCAGAGCAAGACGTGTAATGAAACCTTTTAACTCCCATTCTGCAAAAAGAAATATTCATCAAAATGCATTTTGGCTGAGTAAAGGGACGAGTCTGTTAGGAGCCTGAAGTCCCTTGACGGAAAGTGGAGAGGAGATGAAGCACGTCCAGGAGGCGTTTCAGATCATAGACAGTATGAATCACCTTCTCAAATTGCTTGCCTATTTCCACTGCCTTCCCAAATTGGGTACCTTAATTAGGGGCCTAAAGTTAGTGGGGATTAATTTGGGCCCAACTGCATAAAGCTATCGGGCGATGAGGACAGTAACCTCAGGAAGCCAGGGATGAAGATGGTGAGGTGAGTACGTCCCACTGACGTGGTGAAACTGAGGTGTCTGGGGGAATATGAATGAAATGGCCTTTCACAGAGAGTTTTGCTCTCTGTGAAACAAAGATGGTAACTTTTCAACTCCTCCTGTCTGAAGGAGGCTAAGAATGAGTTAAGAGGTACTTTAGTAGGTCGGTGCCATCATGCTGCAAGGGAATTTTATCTGTGTTTTTGCGGGGGGGGGGGGCAGAAAGAAAAAAGTAAAATGCATCGGTCAGCTTATAGAAAATATTTGGCACGATTTCTGTGGGTGATCAGAACATACTAAGGTTTTACATAGAATGACTTTGCTTTTGAAGGGAACCGGTTTGGAAGGATGTTATTAGAGGAACCCAGGAGCCCTGTGTTGCACATGAACGCTTTCTCACAATTTAAAAACAAATGGTACATTCTGGTTCCCTTGCATGTTTCCCTTGTTCCTGCATAGTTGGAGGGGATGAAGCGTTGTCTGCTGTGAAAGGACAGGATAAACAAGTTCCAGGTAATGCCTGTGTACTTCTTTATGTTTTGAAAGAGATGAGTTCCTCCGCGGAAGGGACTTTTCACAACAGGGATTTCCCCCAAATTACAAATTCTTTTTGGAACCTGAGCTGCATGATCTGAGGAAATAGTAAGTCTTCCAGTGAACCAAAAACCAATTTCTACAAGCACGCTTGACCTCTGTAGTAACGTCGCTTGTTTGAATGTTTCTGCAGCGCCTTTGGTAAATACTTTTACTTATTTCCTTCTCTCTTTTTTGTTTTTTTTCCATCTCAACGAAAAGGAAGAACTTCATCAGTTGTATCCTTTTTATACTTTTCATCCCTCACATGTGGGAATCTTCAGGAAGACCGGCTGAAACGCATTCACGTCTTCCTGCCTAATAAATCTGCACAAGGCTATTTTTGTGTTATTCCTTGAGTTTTCCATCATCAGCATCATCCATATGAAGCAAAACTGGTAAAACGTTTCTTCCAAGGGAAGATGTTTTCGCAGCGTTAGCAGAGATTTTGCCCTGATCAGCTCCCACTCGTGCAGGAACCCCTTTAACCCAGCCTGCAGCCTTGACAGAGGGTTGGCAGCCGCCATTTTATGGTCACATAACTCTCATTTCCTTAGGAAGCAAGGCTAAAAGTTGGATTTGTGGACTGATGGACACAAACCCCATGCAGCACACCTCACAGACGGCTGACGCAGCTGACAACAGGTAGTAAAAGCAGCTTGCAGTAGTACTTCCTCTTCTCTCATGTTAATTCACCCTACCTTTACTCCTGCCAAGATCTAAGTAACCTCCTAAGAGGAGACACCCTTGGCTTCAGAGATTTCCATGCTTAGAACTTATCTAGTAATTTTTTTGCTCCACCTTCTTTCAACTGGAAAAACACAAAAACCTGGTTCTGTTTTAATAAAATGAGCTTCTCTGGGAACTGGAATAGATCCACCGCGTGTGGGTGGGTGCTCCGTTCAGAAACTGCATGGGCAGTTCCCGTAAAAGATGCCTGGCATCTTTTGAACTTGAACTCCCAAGTGCCTGCTTGGAGATCCTCGGGGGATTTGAGAAGGGCTGGGGGAGAGAGGGGAGGATAAAGAGTGTTTTGAGTATCGGAAGAGAGATGTGAAAATAATGAAATCTGCACTGATAACTTCCTTATATAAATTGCATTGTATTTAAGGCTAAAAAAGGCATTTGGTATAATTTGGTTATCAAAAATACATACAAATGGCCAAACTTTCTGGATTTTTGGAGCCACGTTCCAACTTCTCCATGTGGTGCTGAGCCCCAGGACATCCTATGCGTGCCTCCTATATTGCATTAATTAATAACATGCTGCTGTGCCTCAAGAGAAAATGATTCCTCCGGTATATATGTACCGGCTATATGGGAATCGTACCTGTGCGTGGGGGTGGGTGGGCTCTTGAAGACATCTGCCTGTTGGGTACCTCCGATAAATGAGGCATTTCAGCCCCTGGGGCAGTCAGAGAGGGAGCTGGCAGGGTTTAACAAGGGACGGAGCGGAGCGGTTCATCCCACCCTGCTCAGGAGCTGCTTGGCTAGGAAGGTTCCTATCCCCGCTGACTCCAGGGGGAGCAGAGGCGACTAATTGGGCCTCGATGTGTAACTCCAGGATGGCTATCATCCGGGGATGGCTATGGGCGAGATCAATCCGTCCTGAGCCTGCAGGTGATTTCTCCCTATTTGTACGACAGTCTGTGCCGTATTCCCTGCCCTTCACGGACATTTTGAGGATGTATTGGGGATTGTGGAGCTCTCAGCTACCTTGGCGGTGGATCCACGTAGACAAATAACCAGAGCTAAGGAGTATCTCATAGTATACAATGGTTCTGTGAGCGGTGAATTAAGGACGTCTGTTTCTTATCAACCTGTATCTCAAAGTTGAGCTCGTGGCCTTTCTTAGGCACGTAACAAAGACAGAGCGCAGCTTTCAGACTTGCCACCGCTTGGGCAGTAATAGGGCTGGCCTGCTTCACAGAGCCACCTATTTCCAAAAGCTTAGAGGAGTCTGGTGTATTGGAGTCTGCCAACCCTCTGTCAGCTTGCTTAGGGCTGACTAACAGGTATAGAAGTTGTTTGGGAAAAGGTCCACGTGCGCACACCCCCCTCGTTTCCTAGGCTCGTGAATACCCCACTACATACCAAATACATTTGTTTTCTAAAGGAACTAAAGCCAAACCTGAAACGGCAAGCTTTCATCCTAACTCTTGGTATTTGCAATCTCAAGTTACTTTCTGAACCCTACCCAGTAGGCCGGTCATAGCCGCGCCATTACAAAAAGGCGCACCAGTCTAGTTTGGGGTTACTGGGAAAGGGCGATTTTATGAAATGGATCCCACCTCATCGCTGCGAGAAATCCTTAACAACAGTTATCAGCTGTCGTCTGTTCCTTTACAGTTGCTATTTTATGTCAATGGGATTTATTACACCTTCTACTTCTTGGCAACTCTTGCAATGATTGTTTATAAAAGTAAGTTGCACGTATTCTAACCCAGAGGTAGGCTGTGTGCCTATGACGTGGTTGCGATCTGTCAGTAGGCCTACGGTATTTTCCTGGCTTATTTACACCATCTTATTCTACAGGTCAAGTTTTCAGTTATCCAGATGATTTTTTGGGTCCTGATCTTGCCTTGCTTTTCATTATGGCCGTTCTGGAAGTGCTCCGATTATACTTGGGTATGTCGTGTTACCACTGTGCCTCTTCAGTGGAATACAGTCTTTAAACGTTAATCATTCTGAAATCGAGTGTGTGTCAAAACACGCCAGTTTAGCAGACTAGCAGGTATTTGGAGACTGTTGTTCATTTATGTCATTAAACTCCATCTGACTGATCAATAGATTTGGCCAGAGGGTCAAACAGACTTTGCTCTCACATGAAATATAATCTATAACGCCATTAAAAAACAATAGCTGGGTTGTCAGAAAGCAATGTAACTGGGACAGCTGGAATGCTGTTCACAAGCGAGCGTAACTTCTGAGAATGAACATGTTGAAACACAGAGATTTCCATCCACTGAGGCGATACAGCTCCTTTCAACTGCTCCAGCAGTGCAGACGAGTAACCAAATGGCCGGAGCCTTGTGGAACCAGTAATGCTAAGGGCGTCCCTGAGCAGCGTACGGCTGCCACCGCGACTACACCTTTTCCTTTCACTCCTTCTGATGCCGCATACCAGTTCCAACATCTTCGTTCACTAAGCCAGAGCAGCGTAAAGGGCCTCCTGACCCCTGTCCACAGCTTGCTAAAACTTCATAAAGTCCTTTTTTTAAAAAAACCAAGTTACTGTTAAAATCTGTGCTCTATATTCCTCAGGCATTTATGCAAGGTGAATTCAGCTGGCTTGCTGTAGGGGTGAATTTAGCCTGCTGCCTTAAAGCTCTCTGCATATGTTTGGTGGATGAATAAAGAAGGGAGCTTCAAGTCTAATGTAGTTAAACAGCCAAATCTACTGAGACTAGCTTGGAAATAAGATGCAAGGAAGAGATAAGTGCAGCTTCGCCATAATGATAGTAATTTGAAATAGGAATAGGTTAGCAGGGAATAGAGATGATGCTATATTGCGTAAGATTGTAAAATTCAGCAGTGGATGCCCTTAGATGTGCCTCGCAGTCACCGGGGTGTCACGCTAAGTGCGGGGCTGGGGTGGGAGTTTGATGGTTGACTGAGAAGAGGGTCAGGCGAAGTGACTGAAACGGATGCAGCTTCAGAACCGATTATCTTTGAGTATCGGCTGACAGCTTTTTATTTATATGAACTCCAGTCCGCAAGAAGAGGATTGTCCATTGGTGTTTGGGTTTGCTCTTACACCTACTGCACGAGCCTCGATTCAGGCTAGTGTTTCAGTGTGCTCTGAGCTGTGAGAACTAGAGCCTTTTTTGAACAGGAATACTTGTGATATTGTCAGAAAAAAATCAAAGACTCATGTCAGCTTTTTGTTTCCTTCGAGGTTCAAAAGGTAACCTGACAGAAGAAGAGGCTCCATTAGGGCTCAGTCTTGTGATCACGGTCGGCAGTGCGATTCTGTCTGTGTATTTCCTGGTGTGGCAAACTTACGTGCTGAAAGCAGACGTCATTATAAATGCTGTTCTTCTCTTTACATACGGGCTCGAGTCAGTACTAAAGGTCGTAGCCATCGCTGCTTTTGTCAGCTGAACCCTAGCAGTTTTCAAAATGTTTTCAACGCATTTCTTCTGTAAAAGAGTGGGTTTGTATTTAAAATATTTAATTCTTTTGCATATAAAAATCCTGTAAAACTTTTCTCCGTTTAAAGTGCAAATTTTTAAGGGACGGAGATCTCCCTGAATGGTAGGTAAAATACGGTGTCTAGCAGCTGCGTTACACTGTCTCATCAGTTAGCTTATTTATGGGCAAAGGCAAGAGATGATTCAGCAAACACGCTTAATGCGCTGGTATTCATCAGGGATTGATACTAAATACCCCTTCCCAACACAGACTAGTAGCCAGTGCATCATCTAGCTACGTGCTGTTGAGATGATGTGAGTTTTCGAGGCATAGCAGCAGCGCACAGCCAAAGTGACACAGAAATGAATCAGGCCAACACAGCACGGACTCATTTCTGCCTTACCACATACGCGTTCGCGTTTGAGGGCACAGTTTCTCTCTGCTCTCATTTGTGTTTTCAGACCCCAGCGGTAATTTCCCTGACTTTAGTAGGGCAGTACCTGATTTATCCCCGTGGGAGAGAGCTGAATTTAGTTTTGCGCATACCCGGAGAGCCAAGCTACGGGGTTGGGCAGCTGGTTCTTACTGATGCAGAGGCCAAAGGTGGCAGTGTGAGGGTATGTTTGTTTAAATAGGATGGCCTTAAGATGAGCACAAGCATTCGCCATTCACTCACCCTTCTGTCCTATTTAAAACATTGTCAGGTGTGTTTCTATTTGGTGTTAAACGTGTTTATTTCCATGATTCTGCAAAAATGACTACATTCTAGCCTTGTCTTTTAAATGAAGAACCGTGTGCAATTTCACATGTTTTTTTCTGTATCAAAAATACGTGCTTATAAATGTAAAGCTTGGGGAGCTTGGGGGGTTTTTGTACAAGCAGGTTTTATATTCAGAATTTCCTATTTTTGTATTTATTTATTCAAATAAATAATGTTTTAGATCTAAGAAACGTTTGAAGTGCAGAGCATCTTGTTCAAATCCTAGGCTATGGCTAAGGAACACAAAGGAAGACTTGGGCGAGACTAGATGTGTGCAAAAGCCCCTTCTGATCCTGCTGCTGCTGTATGTTGGCCGTTCTCCTGCGCCGGGAAAGAGCGCTCATTTGCAGTAGCCGGGGTGACAGGTCGGCAGTGCAGGCCCTGTATCGCCTCGGCCACGTTGCTCTTTTCCTTCCAGTGGTGGTAGAAGGGAACAAAAGATGCAGAAGTTCCTCTGGAAGGGCCCAGTTTCATCCCTCGGTCACACCCAGGGGAGCCCCTTCCAAGGCCAGGTAACACCAGCTTCTGGCCACGGCCACCTTACGCCGCCCAGCAGGCAAAATGAAAGCATTCACGCTGGCACCAATCCCCTTGGGCCAGATCCTGTTAAGCCAGTGGCACAACCAACCCTTTGTTGATCAGCAGGAGCAAGGCTGCACCCGTGAAGACATGAAAGCAGCAGAACCGGGTGCTAAGGAACAGCCAGAAAATGGAATGACCAAATATTTCTGTGCTTAATCTGCGTGAATCAAACACCCACCCCTTTGTCCTTCCACATTTGCTTGGCACAAGGGAATGTACTCATCACATGCTTGTTACGAGGAGTGACAAACATACCGGGCTGTATCTACCGCATTAATGGCAAATGCACACTGAGCAAAACCCCTTTCTGTACGCGTACAAATAAAAGCACAATTTTTTTCCTGGTATTTACCTTATACAAAGTTCTGCCAACAGAACATTGACAGGTTTTAAAGGAAATATTGCAAAGCAGAATTCTTTTTTTTTCTTACCTGAATGGAGGTGGTATGGCAGGCGGGGTCACGCACGTTAACTTCAAGTGGCAGCCTCTGCGCTTTACCTTCCTTCCTTCTCCTGGTGCTCACTACCAACAAAATAAACACAAAATATCAGCACCACTGGAGGTATGGAGACCCAGGGTGTAGATTCAGGAGACACGAGTAAAGCTAGTGGAAGGTGTTCCTACCCCGAGCTGTTAGACCCCACCACAGATCACCACCCCCTGAGCTACGGCCCTACAACCGTTCGTGATGCCGTGACATAGACCTGGATCCCTGGCACGATCCGTGCGGAAAATAGCCCTCAAAAACGGTTCTGATGAAGGTGTTGGTTAGGTGATGGCTGCCGTGTTTCTGCCTATCCCCACAGCACCGTACGAGTTTGGGCCAGTCTGCTGGGCCACAGGGAGGAAAGCAGCCTCCTCCTCAAGCTTTACAAAACGGTGGTTTATATATATATATATATAAGACATGGTGAGTCCTTTGCTCCCTAACCATCACCTAGATGAAAAAGAAGAATTGGCAGAGTGACGGTGCTTGCTGATCGTCAGCAATGGGGTAAATACACACATACGATAACAAACATAAATTTTTGAGCTCGTTTCAGAGCACTGCCGGATGGGTGCGGACTGGTCACGGAGTCCTGGTGCTCGCTGGGGTCAGCTGGCACCACCCCAGATTTGCACCCTCAAAAGGGCAGACAGCTCTGCTCCAGTTTTCCTGTTTATAAGAAAAAATATCCATGAACTTTTTTCTGATCAGATGAGCAGATACTGGGGTACTTCTGCTGCTGACAGCCCCTCACTCTGTGATGAATGAAGAAGGATGAAGAAGTCTGTAAGCTTCAGACAACTCCTTCATCTCAGGTATTTCCAGGCTTTGTCATTTATGCTGGTGACCCTGATTCCGTGACAGCTTCTCTCCATGCCGAGCTGGTACAAAGACCCAAAGCGAATCGAGACGTGACCTCAGAGAGTTTCTCTAATCAGGAGCTCCTTTCCAAACTGTTCCCACTGTTCAGAAAAGCCGGGCACAGCATAGTGAAGCCATTGATGACATTTGCCAGACATAAGATTGCTGGAGCTTTTAATTACGAGGCCCAGCCCTTCTGAAACAGGACGAGCGAGTTGGATGAAAACGGCATAAAAAATTTAGAGGAACACATATTTTGAGGAGCTCGGTTTGGGTGTTGTTTACTTTGCAAGGAAGAAGTCTTTGTTCTCAAACCATCATAGGGGTGTCTGCCGCCAACCTGATTTAAAAGGCTGATCCCGAGAGGGAAGTTAGCCTCCTGGGATTTCAAAGTCGGAGATACTCTGAGAGACGGGGCTTTATTGGTCCACGGCTTTTTCGTGTTGCTCAGCCAGCAGAAACAAGGTACAGACCAAAACCCAGCTGACATGCTCTAGTCCCCCAGTGACCGCCGTCTCTGCCGCAGCGCTGAAGGGCTTTGAGCCGTGGCCGAAGGAGCAAGGCTGAGGACGCGCGCTCGTTTGGTTCCACATCTGGGAGCCAAGTCAGCGGAGCGGGCGTGCAGGAACTGCCACCGCACAGCGGGGTAATTCCTGCCTGGCTGATCGCCTCCGCCCCACTTCAACCAGCATCAGCTGTTGCAGGGAAGATGTAATAAGCTCAGTTGTGGTTTTCTTCCCTGCCCAGAGGAAAAGTTCCCTCCTCTGCACAGTAGTCAGAGATTTCCTATGGAGCGCAGCACCTCACGGTAGCCGGCTGTGCCTATCTTCATCACGAATGTGGAGCCGAGGCTGCCAGACAGCAAGCAGTCAGTGTCTTAAACATTAAATGGCTTCTCCAACAGAATCCTTCCGAATCCCAGTTTGCATCCCGGGAAAGCCAGCCTAGCCCAGCAGTCCCACTGAAACGTCCCAGCGGCAGATGATGCATTTCAGGGTGTAGGGACCTCCTGCACGAAACCTTTCAGCTGGCAAGGCTCGCCAGGCTCCGGCACAGCCGACCTTCCTACTGCATTTCCCTTCTGTTGAACCGATATCCCTTCCCCTGCCTGGTGGTGTGGCTGGCGTTCTCTAAATGCTGCTTCTCCCAGGGCTGGCCGTGTTTTCCCGGTGCATCCCATACCGAGATCCCCCTGGGATCTCACCGGCATCACACCGAGGAGGATGACGGGGCACTGGGCAGGTGCGTCACACCGAGTATCGGTTCACGTTCTCCTCTTCCCTTCCAGAAGAAGTCGTTCTCCTGTCAAAACCAAGCTGCCAAAATCAAAATCGTAACTGTCATGCAGGGAACTGGCTCTCCCCCTGCCCGTCCAGCGGCATTCCTCCCACGATAACTCACCCGGGGCAGTTCCCCTGCCTGGCGTCTGGACGCGGGCCAGGCAGCAAGCTGAGCGCTAGTCCCCGTAGCGCAGCAGGCACCGAAGCAAACCACGGCGCCACGGAGCTCGACAAGCGCCGGGTTAAGGAAGCCGGGCTTCCTCCAGGCCTGTGTCCCATGGTGGAAGCATTTTCTTATTTCTTTCTCTAGTGTCAGAGTTGCAGCTATTTCTTCCCCGGGGCTGGTGACAAGGGGTCTCTCTAGCATGTACATGCCATGGGTTCAACAGACATCGTGGGGATGGCGGGGGGGCCTGCAATGCACGTGCACTTTAATAAAATGCTCTCAAATTCCTCATTTTTTTGAGAGGACTAGCTAACCAGATGGATCCCACGCTGCCACAGACGTGCCTGTAAGACCCATGCATTCAGCTGCTATTTTACAGCTTAATGATCGGCTCACGAGCTGATCCCATCGTTTTAAAAAATGTCAAATCTTGAGACAAATGAAACTAGACGTTCTTTGAACATAATGTCTGCCCACATGAAAGACCATTTCCCAGAGTTCAGGGTCCCTGTAGGCCCCCAAACACACGGTCTGCAGGGCCGAGCTGGCAGCATGGCAGAACCCAAGCACAACTCAAACAACCGCTCCACAGCCCGGCAACAGAAACTCAGGAGCGCCCTTGCCATTTTTAAAATTTCCTTCTGGCTTTTGAAAGGCAAGAGAGGAGCAACAAGAGATTATGTGATGAGACCGGGGTTTCTAAAGAAATCCTTCCCAGAGAGCATGGGAATGGCACTGGCCGCAGTGCAAGGGCTGAAGCTCAAGTCCTACCTCTGCTACTCCAGCAAGAAGCGGCTCTTGCTTTCTCTGTGCACCACCTGGTGCAAAGGGGATGGCGGCCTCACTCCTGACAACACCGACAACAGAGCTTGGCCATCCGCAGGGGAGGGCTGACACAGTGCTGCAGCGGCACAGGAATCCTCCCTGCGATGGCCAGAGGGTCACGTACAGTTTCCCTCTGGCGCACGGGCGCACGCACGTGAATAACGACAAGGTCCCGCATACGGCCCGAGCAGAGCCGACAAGGAGCACCTCCTGCTGAGGAGCAAGCCCTGCTCAGGCTGCACCATGCCGATGCCAAGACCTTTGCCTGATGCCCAAGGCCAGTGAGCCCTTTACTCTGCTCCTGTGCCACGGCGGTTGCTTCACCCTGGTTCCTCCCAAAGCGGGGTTTAGCAATCACTCCCCTCTCTCTGCCATAACTCCGGCACAGCTCTGCCAAAGCTATGTCCTACCTTTGCTCAGCGCCAGGGGCTAAAGTGTGGGGCCAAGATGTGTGGCGTGGCCAGGCCCGGCTACCTCCCGCCGGCTCATGGCAGAGCTGGGGCCAGACGAGGGGCTTTGTGGCCGGGTAACCCGAAGGAGCACACTGCCACAGCGTGGGGTACCCCGAAGGGGGCTCTGCTCCTCACCCCCGACTGCTCCGGGGACCTGGAGAGAGAGGACGTTTTGCCCTCTCCCTCCATCTCGTGGCACCTTTCCCCGCTGCAGACGTCAGGGAAGAGAGAGAGCAGGCAGGAGCAAAGCTGCAGGAAAACAACCCGCGAGCCAGCGCGGAGCTGTGGAGCAGAGCACCGGGCTGCACAAAAGGCGCCTTGTTCCCCCCATAAGGCAGTCGAGCAGCACGTCCCCTCCCTCACCGGCGATGGAAAACCCAGCTCCAAGCACTCCCTTGCCACCCCTCGCCGCCTTCAGCCTCCCCCTTGGGTACAAAACGGTCTCAGGCGAAAGAAACCCCAAGTTTAACACGTCCCTCCCGGGCAGCACCTCAGCTCGGCTTTTGGTCACCTTGCAGGGGGAGCAGGCAAAGGCCCCAGCTGCCCCCGGCACCTTGCGGGGATGCAGCCGGCTCGCTGGGGCCGCTGGCTCCTAGTTATACAGTAACCTGTTGCTCCGGGTCCCAGCTCCACCTCTCACTGCCTCCACATCCCTCCCCTCCTCTCTCCTCTGCCAAGAAACCTCTGTCACCTGCTCTCAGACAACTAGGGCGAGCGGCACTGGGACGAAAGGGCAGAGGGAAGCCAGCGGCACAGGGACCCCCAGGCTGGGGCGCCGGGTGGGCTCTGCCTCGCTCTCTCCTCCATCATTTGGGCTGGGGCACCAGGCTCGCAGGCAAAGCGCTGCGCAGGGAGGCAGAGGGAGCTTGGCTGCCGGAGAATGGCAGCAGGATTTAACTAGGAGGGCACAGCTAACTGGGAGAGGACGCACGGGAGCCGAGGGAACTGCGGGAGACAAGGGCGGCTTCTCAGCACCGGTAAGTCCCTCCTTGCAAACCCTAAAACTTCACATCCCCCTCCCAACATTTGTCTACTTCAAAAGTCTGATTGATTCAGCTGTGGAAGGAGCGTGACTGGAGAGGGGGCTGCGGCTGGGATAACTGGCAGTGCATAGTTTTATGGGTTTTTTTTTTAAAGGGTGAAAAAAATGTAATTCTTCCAGCATTATGTTTTCTGGGTTTGTTTCCCGTTCTTGCATTTCCCCGCCGGGCCAGTTCCAGTAGGTGGCACTTTCTTGGCAGTAAAATGTCCGTCTGGCACAGAACGGGGTGCATTTTTTGTTCCTAATGAAGTCTGGAGACCATAGTTTTGAGCAGCTGTTTGTTTGCAGACCTCGGGGTTTCCTCTGTTCGGGACGCGTGCGGAGAGAATTTTTGCCGTTCCCCACCGGGCACCTCGGCGAGCTGCCGCTCCTGGTGGGTGAGCTCTCCCTGCCCGTGACCTTGGCGAGATTCATCACCCTATTTCAAAACAGAGAGAAGGCTCACTGGGAGCTGCCCCCTTCCCTTGCGTGACAGCCCTGGCTCCCCGTGAGCTTTCGTCGGCATTAACAAGTTGGAGCACAACTCTTCTGTCCCCTTTCACTTATTTGCCTGGAAAATGCCAGTGCAAACTCCACCGAGGACAAGGCTCAGGGACGAATGATTTGACTGACATTACTTTTAAATACTGGAAATAACTGTGAGACAACACATTAGTAAAATACGGTGATTGCCCTGCTGTAATTAGGGCAACGGGGAGTAACACTTGCGTTGCTGGGCTGCTCTGAAACGCTGCACGAAGCGAGTGCTGTGACAGGGATCAGTCAGTGGTTGCTCATCCAAGAGCTCCAGTGCTGGGCTGCTTTGGTGGGATCTGCCCCTAAAAAGGACGTTTTCTGAGTTAAAGAAATGACAGCAACAGGCTCAGCCCCCAGCTGACACACAAAGCCTGGCTGGCTGAAGCAGAGACCCGCGCAGGGTTTCACCCACGACTGCCACATGCAGTAGCCCATTCCTGGCTCTGTTTAGTTGAGTGATGGAGTTTTCAGTTGATCAGGGAGAAAAATTGGTCCTTCACACACAGAAAGGGCAGGCAGCGGTACTGAATCAAGGAGCCCTTCAAAACAGGACTGTGAAGAGGGACTTGGGAATGTGTCTGTGAGTGCCAAAGGTCATTGCTTCACCGGTTTTAAAACCAAGGCTTATATTGGTATCTGGGATAACACTAATAGCTCAATCCCTGCTGCAGTTGGGCCTGGGTCATACCTGCTGCTGGTTTCCACCGCTGAAGCGTTCGGAAGCCAGGCTGGCCGAGGACCTGGTGTTCCTTCGGCTGGATCCCAGCCCTCCTGGCAGGCAGTCCAGTGCAGGAGCCGCTCTGCTGTACTCTGCAGGGCAGGGTGGGTTTGTCATATAATGATAGAGCTTAGAGGGACTGGGGGTGTTTTCGGGCACCTGAGAAAAAGTCGAGCACTGGCATCAAGCTGGATGTTGGTGAAGTCCCGGGGAAGGGAACGGCGGTGAAAGACAATGACGTGCGGCTGCTGTACGCGTGCATGCGTGCCCGTTTGCTTAGTGTGATAAAGCAGTTTGCCAAGACAAGCTTTCAGTCCTTGGCTTTCTGCCCCTTTGCCAGTCAGCACCCAAGGTGAGGGTGGGCAAAGACACCAAGACAGAGGCGAGCAGCCCGGCCGCTGCACAACACAAAGAGGAAATGTCTTCTGGGCCACAGGCTCTGTATCCCAGAGGCAGGCTCCCTCCTTCGGTGCCTGCCTTTGTTGACTGCAAACAACTCGCCATCAGTCGGAGTGACAAAACCTGGCCCTGGCAAAATAGGTCCTACAGATCGTTGCTTCTGGGGCTCCGTCTGCCCGACTCCCATGGATGCAGGCACCCGGTCTGTACGGACCAGCTTGCCAAGTCGGGTGGCAGCTCGCTTGCATGCACGCAGGTGCATCGTGGAGAAGACGCTGCCTGCAGTAACGTTAACAGCAGCCACCATTTTGTCGGGCTGTCCCGCTGTGGCTGCCTGCCCGGCTTCAGGCAAGGGCACGAGGAGGCAGGGAGGAGTTGTGCAGGAGGAACCCACGCCAGCTAGCTCGGCTCCTACGGGTAACTGGACGTCCAGGGGAGGAGCCCCTGCTGGGGGATGGCCTCAGGGCCAAATCTGCCAGATGTTTGTTAGCATCTGACCCTTGACGAGATGGCTTTGAATGTGCTGGAAAATAGAGTGCTTTTCATGGTCATGGGATAATTCAGGCTGGAAGTGAAAGAGATTCAGAAGAGATCCTAACGCGTTAAAGGACTCAGGAGGTTTCAGTCCTTGTGGTAGACAAAGAAAGGAGTGAAACAGGGAGAATATACGCATTAGCTCGTGTGGGCTTGAGAAACATCCATTTCAAATAAGTCTGGGTGCAAAGCCTGAGTGCATGGGGGAGCCTCGGAGTATTATCCCCAGAGTGCTGGGATAATCCAGGGTGCTGCTTTGGGGCCATGTCTCCATCACACTCTGCTTGCTCTCTTTTCCATGCCATGGTCTCCCTCAAAGCGCTAGGTCAGGGCAGGTTTGTGGTTTTGATGAAGACTCAGCGGTTTTCTCCCTGTGCGGGGCTGAAGTCTGGCCTCACATCTCCTTTACATAACAGCAGTCAGCAGCACTGCTCTTAACTCCAGGGCAGATGTTAGTGTGCGGCCTTTAGCCTGTGGATTTGGCAATAAAATAATCACCCTCTAAAAACACTCAAGCCTTACGAGCCTTCCCTAGTGTCCCCCAGGCAGAAGTGCCAGGGAAAGTCCATGGACTTCCTGGAGTGACAGAGATGGTTTCCTGCACTGCAGCAAAGCTTTATCAGCACGAGGGTGTCTGCCTGGAACAGCAGCATGCGTGCAGTACCGGGCAGATCTAGCACCATATGACTGCCAGCACGGCCTCCTGAATCACCCTGCTTTGGCCAAGGTTCAGCAGGTGCCCAGAAAAACACCCACCTGCCTGCCCACTCGAAGGGAAAGAAGGGTGGTACCTTCAGAAACCCTCCCTGCTCATCTGAGCGTGCTACAGAAGAATCCTTGCTCCATCAGAAATGGTGCCAGGCACTGTACAACGCCTGAGTGATGCAGGAGACAAGATCCAAGAAGGCCCAGGAGGCCCAAGATCACAGCCTGGCTCCTGGTTCTCCACCTGCCCACAAGACCACACAGCTTTTCCTCTGTCAGGGCTACAGCAGGAGCGTTAAGGATTTTCATGTGGCAGGGAGGCTGTGAACAGCAACTCTGCTTGCAGCGGGTTTGGAATGGCAAGCTCAGGAAAA
This sequence comes from Anhinga rufa, assembly GCA_013400875.1. Taxonomy (NCBI): domain Eukaryota; kingdom Metazoa; phylum Chordata; class Aves; order Suliformes; family Anhingidae; genus Anhinga; species Anhinga rufa. Next base: position 60,123 of record VZTV01012534.1, on the reverse strand, counting down.
AGTGTGCTGTCACCCATGCCTAAAATATATAGTTCCCCTGCATCAAATCACTCTCAAGAGGGAGTCAAAGGGGATCCCGGAGAGAGCCGATCCCACGCATTGGTGTCGTTGTGCTGCTTCCAAATGAACAAGGCTGCCTCTGCGCACAAGGCGAGAGGCCACTTCCTTTCTCCAGGGCTGGGGAGGGTGCCACCTGCAAACTTGAAATGCACGATGCTGGGGGTGGGGGGTAACCAAAAAAGCCCTGGTATATTTATTTCCTGGTAATCCAGATAAATCAGGGGGAATTGCAATTAAGAAGGGAGGGAAGGGTGTGTAGCTGGGCGCTGGACCGGTTTGGAGACCTTCCCCATTCACCTGCACTGCAATTCCCCAGGAGAGCCCAGCCCTTGTTCCCATTCCCCAAATCCTCCCAAGGGCGTTACTGCGACGTGCTCACTGCCACTGAGGTTCTGCTGAGGGAGAAGACTAAAAGCTTCCCAACCCATGGGAAGAGGAAGCCAAAGGTGGGGAGTCACAGGCTCTGCCTGCTCAGCTGCCCTGGAACAGTAACTGAAGTGGCCAGACAAGCTACTTTGGCCCTGATTTGGTTTGAAGCACCAAGTGAAGCCCAGAGGTGACTGTTCCTGCAGGCGCAGTTGAATCAGGGGGACCCTCACGTCCGCACAAGGCAAGAGGCTGATGGCAGAGGCTGGGCTGCTCCGCGTCAGATCAGGGGGGAAGGTGCAGCCCCAGCTGGCATGGCAGCTAGGGCCTGCTCAGGGTGCTCCGTGCCCTTTCATCCAGCGCTGCCTACAGAGGAGGGTCACAGATCAACCCTGCTCACAAGCATCTCCCACTCTGTTGAGATGGGCAAAAACATCTCATGTGCCAGAAATCCTCATCTCAGATGCTAGGGACACATGCCCATATCCGGACCGCGGCTGGATCTTCACCCGCCGAAGCATTATCCCACCTATTCACCTCTCCCACTCCCCAGTACACTGCCATGGCTTCTCTCGGGCATTTCAGCTGGGATGGAGGAGCTGAGCACCGCCAGGGCAATGGGCACCAAGACCCAGGGCAGGAAGGGGCAGCAGATAGGATTTTGCAGCATCCCTGGCTGCCGTGATGGGCAGCTGTGACACAAATGAGCCCTCATGGCTCACAGTCCTCCAGCCCAGCCTTGCCCTAAGTGAAGGCAGCTCTTTTGACGGAGTAGTAACACTCCACATTTGGTGGGCTGGGGTATTTCAACACCGCCTTGGAAAGGGTCAGCAAATGCTCTCCAGTTTTTGGTTTCCAGTTGGGGTTCTGGCCCCCAAAAAACTTTTCATGATTTTAACTTGTTTGAATTTTGTTCTTCTGCTTCCTTTTGCCTTTTTTCCCCCCCTCTGTCTTATCAGCCTCAACCTGTCCAGATTTATATCCTACAAAGGTAAAGTGCAGACCATCTGAATGGCAATAAACCAAAGTTCAGCTACCCAGCAGTAATGCTTGCCGTCGCTGAGTAATTCAAAAAGTGAAATAGTGCTGCTGGTGGGACGGCGATTCACATCAAGCAAACAGGCACAGTCGGAGTCAACATCACCCTCCCCCAGACTGTTTACACATAACATTCCTCTCACTAAAGATGACCAGAAGTGGGAACTATCTGGGAGCTGAGATAGTTCTAACCTCTTCGTGCGTTAGAGGTGTTGGCTGCCAGGAGAAGTAGAGCTGCCACCCAAAGCCGTGGGCTCCCCCGGATTCCCGCACCAGCAAACACAAAGCAAACCCCAAACCCTGACCCACTTCATTGCTGGGGACAATGCAGGTGGCTTGTCCTAGTCTGCTGCTCCCTCCTCATTGCCACCAAAAGGCCTCCTTTGGGGTCACTCCTCATCCTACCACTGCTGGCAGGGGATGGGTGGCAATAAGGAGGGCGCTGGTGGGTGCTGCCCTTGGTGTTGCTCACAGGTGGTCACATAGGGTTGGGGCTTAGGCCAGAACTGCGACTTGTGGACACGAAATCCTCCAAGTCAGGTTTGAGGCTTTCAGTGGTCACTGTATGGAGGAAAAAGCAGTGACTCTGCCTTTGCTCTGCCTGTGCTGTAGATAAACACAGAGGCGTCCATTTGCCTGGGCCTGAGCCACTCCTTTCATCGGTAAATTCACTTTATAAAAACACTGGGGAGAGGAGAAGAGAGAAAGGTAATTGCACCCACAACATCCCTTAATAAATCACAGGCTGGAGCCTGCACTCATTCCTGACACTGCTACCTCTTAATTATAGCTGTGTTCATCTGAGGAGTCAGAGTAGGAGAGCCAGGCTTTATGCAGAAGGGAGCACTAATTAAAACCTCTCTGTTCCCTAGAAAGATATTAATGCTTTCCTCTGGGGAAGAAGTGAATGGACTTGTCTCCGGCCATTCCCGCAGGTTAATCTGTAACACTGACTTTCACACAGCAAGGCAGTTTGTCTTGTTTCAGGACCTGATGCTCCTGGCATTGCTTCTAGGTTGAGACAGGGGCTTTCAAAACTCCTTGAAGAAGGAAGATGAATAACATGTGTCCAGGTAGCCTGTGCAGGTGTCGATGTTGCTTGCCTGGTGTAAGGTTAGGTAGTAGGGTATGGCTCTTCAGTTGATGTACGCTGACCACAGCAGAGTTTTTGCAAATTGTCTCTTGCTGAGACTCCAGCCCTTAATATCTGACACAGGCAGGACTTCTGTGATGGAGAGAGAGCATGTCCCAGACTGCACCCAGGCAAATCCTCTGACTGGAATTAGATGGACTTCAGCAGGCTTGATCCATGCTCAGATCCACATGAGAAGAGAGTCAGGTCCCTCGGGCTGGCAGGGGAAGGAGCCCTGTACCACCAGGCACCTGCACGCCAGCATCTCTAGATGATCTCCAGATGGGCTTGCTACCTGACCACACAGGCAGGTGCATTGCCGATTCACCTCTATTTTTCCAACACCTGAGAGCACAAACCCTTCTAAACTGCAGGAGGGGAGTAGTACATCTGAGCTGTGGAAACAGCAATTTGCCCCACTGAAGTCAAAGGGCTGATTCCCAAACGGTGTAAGTCAGCGTTCTCCAGCCGGCCCTGCAGAGTTTCACTAGCAGAGAAGCCAAGCTGGTGAAGGGAGGCTCCAGTCCAGCATCCAGGCGCGTGCTCACTGCAGCCAGGCACTCAAATGAAGCCAGAGTAGGCTGGATGTGAATACCGAGGGAAAAATGCTGGGTTGGGTTTCCCCCCGCCCCCGGCCTTTTTTTGCAACAGAAGGGACAGGGTGGGAGAGTAAATGTGACATGGAAAGCTCTCAGGGTTAACTGCAGATCCATAGGCCTGTCAGGTTTGTTGCTGTGAGTTGCTGTTGCTTGAAAATAAGGTTGATAAAGCTTTACTAGCTGAAAAAAAAAAACCACAAATGCAAGAAAAGCTGCAGCTCTGTCAGATGAGCTCCTGCACTAAACTAGGCAGGAGCAAGTTCAACAGGATAAATTGAGAGTAAATCTCCCAGAGCTGTGCTCATTGCTGGTCTTTGCCAGTATGAGCAGGTAACACCCTAGGTGTGGTCCGGCCATCAGCTGCCTGAGCAATCCTCTTGACAGGGAAGCACCCTTTTCTCACTGCTCCTCTGCATTGCTGTATCTGCTCCGAGCTTAAAAATAGAGAAGGAGGGGCCCCCGTGTGTGCGACTTAAGATATGAAACGCCCAATACTCTTCAAAGCTTGGAAGAGAGGCAGCCGAGGTGCTGCTCTCCTCGAGATCTGTGATGCTGCCCGTGGCATGGAGACAGTGGATAAGGGAGCAGTTGTTTACTGATAACAGAGCTGGGGGGCATCCCATGAAACCAGCAGCTGGCAAGTGCGGCATAAACAAAAGGAGATGGCTGAGCACACCATGCAGAGCTGAGCTGCCGAGCATCCTGCCACAGGCCATTCAGGATGTCAAAAGTTTACACAGGTTGGCCAAACGCAGCTGGATAAATTCAGGAATGAAAAAGGGTACCGAGAGCTCTTAAGTCCCACTGCTAGAGGCTGGGAAACTTTGCAGAGGGGCTCCCCGTGTGCCTGTCTTGTTCCTGTCCTCTCCTCTGGGCATCCGCATGTGCTACAGCCACGTGTGTGCTCCCAACCTGCCACCCGAGCAGGAACTGAGCATGGGTGATGGGAGAGGTGATGGACTACCTCATGTCCAGGCAGCTCTCTCTGGCTCCTCTGAGCCAAAAGGGAGGATGGAAGGGAGGAGAGGAGCTCCAGCCCCAGTGACTGCTCAGTGGAAGGAAATGTCATGCAAATTTAATCACAGCCTAGGAAGTGAGGACTGAGGGTGGCTGGAATAAACAAGCCGAGTGCTCAAAGCCCGCCTGTTGCAGTCACAGGCAAACTAGACCAGACAGGTCCCCAGAACATCTGCTCCGCACTGGCACAAGCCCAGAGACACTCCTGCTCTCTGCTCCCTGCCTGCCAAGACCTTGTGAGCAAACGGTCAAAGGTTAGAAGAATGATCTTAAGCGGTGGAGAAGACTGCAGGAGAGATCTGGGCTGTCACCACCCTCGGCAGTCCCTGGTATTTTCCCTAGAGCGCAAAGTGTGACACCGACTCCAACGTGATCGGCCCTTGCCAAGACGAGTGCACGTAGCTGCCAAGATGCTGCTCGCGGAGGCCACGCTCCGCTCCAGCGCCGCGGGGGTGACTGGCACTCAGATCCTCTTGTCTCAGAATCCTGTCCCCTGGCAACTCGAGCTAAACCAGGACCTGGTTAGCCCATGACATCCAGCTTAGCAGTAGGCCCACGCTAATCTCTTGCCAACGGTTAGTCCCACAGGGCAGGACTGGGGAGCACCAGGAACAGCACTGTGTTGTAGCCCGAGTGAGCCCCACCAGCCAAGATGCACCAGGGCTGCATACGCTGAAGGAGCATCTTCACGAAAGGTTGGCGGCATCCTCTTGCAGACAGCTGTGGGCAGGAGGGCTGCATCCCCACCGAAGCCAGGCCAGGAAGGGGAATTACCGAAAGGGCTAAAAATGACATGTACATATATTTATCTACAGTTGAAGGAGAACTGCACAGGAGTGCTGGCTACCAGGGTTGTATTTCTGCTGTCAGGAAAGCTGGTATTTGCTGAGGTGGAGGATAAATGGCTTTGGTTTTCCGTTCAGTCAGAGGCTCCCTGTCCCTCTCAAAACCATGTGTATTCCTGTGCTTTTGGGGCCACCTGCCCCTTCCTTCAAAATGACCTTCCCAGAATATGCCACGTTCTCCAATGTGCGTGGTTAGACACAACTCTGCTTCTGCAAACCTTTCCTTCCATAAACCTGTGGCTCATTTAAGGTCCAGCGTACCCTAAAGACAGTCAGCTCAGTGAGGAGAGCTCACTGGATTTAAACCACAGGCTGTGGTAAACACCACCCCTGCCTCCTCCTTTGGCTACAGGAGAATCCACGTGGCCTGTGTTGGCACAACGGTGTGCCATCCTCCAACAGCGCCAACCCTTGCAAACACAGCTTGCCCAGCTGGTATAAAGGGCTTTCTTGCTCCTTCCCCCTCTCCTCTTTGGGGACCACAGGGTCACTCAGGCCTGAAGGGACCTCAGGAGGTCTCTAGTCCAACCCAAAGCAGGATCAGCTCTGAAATCAGAGCAGGTTGCACAGGGCTTTACTCCATCTGTTCTTGAAAATCTTCAAGAACGGAGACGGCACAACCTCTCTGGGCAACCTGCTCCACAGGGCCGAGGTTCCCACGGCAGAAAGCATCTCCTTCACGTCCCCCTGCAGAACTTTAGCTTTTGTGGGGCTGGAAATCCCTGTGCCAAGCCCCTGTGGGCGTGCAGGAGTGGCTAGTGAAACCTTTCCTCTTTAAGACATTGCAGGAAACTCTTCCGTCCCCTTCCCAGCCCTGTAATCACTCCCGGGCTCTCCTAGCCCAGCTGACAGACTGCCCTCACGGGTTCTCATCCCGGGCCTCTGCTGCAGGGACCAACTGTGCTTTTTCCTCCTTGCCCTTGCAGAAGATTAATTTTTTTTGTGGCAAGACTGTTAAAACATCTCTGCACCTTAAGATTAGAAACTGCCATTCAAATTCTTTTGATAAACCCAGCCTCACACATCCTTCTATTCTACATGAAACAAAGGGAACATTTTTTTTGTTTTGTTTTGGAAGGATCTCTCAAGGGACTGTTCTGATTACTGTGTAACTCGCTGTTCATGCTGCAAAAACCCCTCCTGACAGCCTCATCCACAGCGCTTGGTAGCTTTACTGAAAGCCCAAACATCGTGACAGATGATTGCCCTGTAAAAGCCCAGAGTTTACCTGCACACATGCAGGGGGAGGCTCCACAGTTGGCAGCGATGCCGGCTTGAGCCATTCCCAGCTGCTCGCACTCCTATGACGGTCCTTCGTTGTGTCAACATGAGGGCTTGTGGGGCTGGGCTGCAAGAGAGATTCTGGAGCTATCTGGCTGGAAAATAAACCAGCGAGTTAAAAAAATTGTACCTGTGGGGGGAATGGGGTTCAAGCCCCATGAGTTCCTGCTCTGGGTTCGAGTGGTCCCACACAGAATTGCTGGGGACAAAGTGGTGGCCAGGGACAGCGGGAGGGTGGGAGATGCTGAAGCTGCTCCTGGAACCAAGACTGTAACTTCTCACAGTACAGTGCAAGTTGCTAGGAGAGAATCGGGACCATTCGCTCGTCTTTAGCCCAGGTTTCAGAGTGGAAATGAAGCAGGAGTTTAAAAGCAGGAGAGAGGAACTACCAGAATAAGATTGCTGTATCTAACGGCATCCCCAAGGGTTAATACAAGGAATCTGTCTGGCAGACTTTGCTGACACAAGGCTCCAAATGCTACAGCTCTGTCAAGAGCTGCACACAGGACAGCAAGATGAGTTGCTTAAAAAAGAGGTTTAAGTGAGCAGGTGATGAATGGGCGCATTTGGATCAGCTGCACTTGTGTCCATCCCCCGCGGGAAGGCCAGGCACTGACTGCAGCTCTTCCCCTGACCGACAGCCCCCTGCTTTTCCAGCTTAGGCACCTGCACAGCACCTCTCCTCCAAGCCGCGGTAGCTCATCGCCTTGTAGTTGTTCATGTATTCCTCTCTGTGAGGTTGTAAATTTTTCTAGTGCCCTTTCACTGATGGGAGCGGGGCCCTGCAGAGTCTCAGGGACATGCTGAAGGAGACAGCGGAGACCTCTGTCAGACCAGTGAGCTGAAATCTCATCTCTGATGTGCAGTTTGTGTCTTAAGAAAGGAGCGAGTTTCCTGCACAGGGTTTTTGAGAATAACGCCCAGCTCTCTTCCCCTCGCTGTTTTCTGTGAACATGCATCTTGTCTTCTGAATCAAAAGACAGGGCAGGGCTACCCACAGCTGGGCATGAAAGTTTGGTTAAATATTTTGCGACAGAACATGTTTTGCATCAGCAATCAGCATTACGGTTCCTATGGGGACTCTCTACGGGAATCCAAAAATCTCAGCATTTTGCAGGTAGAACAAATAAACGACTGACAGCAAAAGCATATTTTGAGGAACTCCCATTTCTGCCTTTCAGAGACGGCCGGGAAGTGATAAATCACAATCTTCCCCAGAGAATTTTATCTACCGTGACATATATATGAAAATGCCAACACCAGAGAGAAAAAAGCTAGATTAGACTACCACTAAAAAGTGCCCAAGTGCTGCTGCGTGGACATGTTTTGCTTATTCCCAGCCTCAGCAGCACAGCCCACTCCCCCGAGCCAGGTGGATGATATACCCTTGTTGAACCAAGCTGCATCCACAGCCGGCGCCAGTGCCCTGAGACAGGAGATCAGCAATACGTCAGCAAAGTCTCCCCAGCAGCGAGCTGTGTCCTGCCAGCATGGACATCTATATCTGCTACACGGGCTGGGCCCAGTTCTGGCTGCCTGTGCTCCTGCTCTGGCTCCCACACACGAGCTGGCATCTCAGGGCAACCCGGGATGAGAGGGTTGAGGAAACCAGCAACAGCCCCTGAGCAAGACCCTGCTCGCCCTCTGTGCTCGCAGCGCGTGGGAGATGTGGCTGTCGCCTGCACCAAAGGAAAGATACCCGGTCAGAACCCCGGGCGCATTTCGAGGGGCTGAATATACCCTGTAAGAAACAAGTCCATCCCCTGCCGCACCAAAAGCTGACCTGAACCCTGCCACGTCTCTGTGAGTGTGGATGCCACCGGGTCACTGAGCTGGTTAAACTGATGTCAGCTTGTTTTCCTGCAGTGACGCTTGGAGCCGAGCTCCCATGTGCCAAGTTCGAGCTCAAACGAATTGTTAGCAAGTGGCCAAAAATACACACACAGGATATGAGTAGGAAGCACAAAATGGGGTGGGAAGAGATGGCAACAAATATTGTTGTGATTAGGCTAAGAAGGCTGGAAAAGCCTTAAACATCAAATGTAATTTTCAAGAGATGAATCTCCTCCCTCAACTCTTCTGCCCCACCCTCCCAGCAAAAACCCCAGGGCGAGTTTTACAGCAGGAAATGAAAATTATTGATGCGTTAGCTTCCCCAAGCCCCAACTGCTGTAGGCAGGCTTTTGGAAAGGGAGTAGGGAGCAAAGTGAAATAGCTGCTCACTGGTATAGGCAGAGGGAGGCAGGCTGCAGCCCTCTCCCTTTCTTTGGGGAGAGATACCATGGTGTGACCTTCCTATGCAGGGAGATAAATATTTCTTGGTTCAGATTTACCAGTCACATTCTACATCTCGCTGCAACCCCAGAGACTTCAAGATGGCCATGCTGGAGACAAACTGAAGCTAAACATGGCCCCCAAAGTGGCTCTCAGCCTAATAACACGCTTTTCTCTGCTAGAGAAAAAGCTCTTGGCACACGGACTGTCCTGCTACACACCTGAATTTCTGCCAGGCAAGTGAATCAGTGTTTCAGGGAGTGACCAAAAATGCCATTCCTTTAGGAGGAGGTGGTGGAAACGTCCCATCGATCTCAACACCTCTGCCTTGCTCATGAACCAGTTGGCATGGAGGAGTCCATTTACAAACAAAACTCCTTGGGCCCCTCCTGAAGGGACCTGCCATAGCACTCGCTCATCTTTCCTTGAAGCGTTTCAGCCCCGGTTGAGCCGGCACTAGCCAGGCAAGTGATGTTCAGGTTTAAGTATCACGGTCCTCCTGGGGCTAAAGGCCTTTGCTGGGAAGTAATGTGGAAAATGAACTGGCCTGCCAAATTTATCTGTTAGGCTTAACAGGTCTCCTGTAAAAGCAGGAACAAACCAGGACTGTCGAGGCTAGCTTGCAGGGATCGCACAGTATTAATGTGAGGTGGGGTCACCGTGTAGTTACACATTAAAGCAATTATTTAACGAATGATTAATGCACCTGAGTGACTAGCTCCAATCAGTCATGACAGCAAAGGACAATCTCTTACCCACCTGTATGGCCACAGATGGCAATAAATGACCAATACCCATCAGTGACTAACAAGGGCCACCCAGGTATCATTAGCATGTTGTCAGGGTAGATGTGGCAGCTGATGGTTGGACCAGATAGCTTTAAAGCTTCTGGAAGAAGCAGTTTTGCTACTGGTGCTTTGCATAAACACACCACCACCTTTCGAGCATGGATGTGACAGCCCTGAGCAAATGAGCTTTTTCTTCTTAAAGTCCAACCATTAAAAAGAACATTTTGCTGTGGCCTCAATCAGAGCCTTAACACGACTGCGTGAAGCAGCAGGAACCCTTGCACCTTCTCCACCCCGGCCGCTAGCCCATCCTGTCCCACTGGTGCCAGCCTTTTGCTGAGCCTCCCAGCTGTTTCACAAATGCCTTCGAGCCTGGAAAAGCCATAAGAGAAATGAGAGATGTTCTCTTTACAGCGAGGTGCACATGAGGAACAGCTCTGGGAGCCGGCGCTTGCAGCTAGGTGTGCACAGGGTTGTCAGTGCCCTCCTTCAGGCTGGGCTGGAGCGGAACAGGGCAGTGCCTTGGGCTGTTATCCGTCCTGCTCTGGAATATGGCACACACATGCAGAGTCACTCACTATTTTTACTGGCCTAATGTCCAAGTCATTGATTTCTACATAGAGAAAATAAAAAGGATCCCTTTCATCCACAGAGTCACAGTGTCAAATCCTTCCCCCCTTCTAAAAATCACAGCTATAACCCCCTTGCTGCCGGTGATCCAGCGCCTGGAGTCTAGCACCAGGCTAGGAAAAAAGTGATCCTTTTGTGGGGAGGGGATTGAATAAGGACGCAAGGCAGAGAAACCTTCAGCATGACAACTACCTGTGCGTTTCTTCAGCAACCTTTCTGGGTACCAGGCATGCTATGCCCCCAGCACTGGCACACGATGGCTGGAGCCCTCCAGCCCTCCCCTCGCCTCCTGCCCAGACAGTCCCACGGCCAGCACCAGCCCCCCATGGCTCCTTTCTCCCCAAGGCTCCCACCTGCCGGGAGCTGGGTGCTGCCAGCTGCAGGGCGAGGGGACAGGCTTTGCTCACAGAAGGTGTGGGCACAAATCAAAACAGGACACAGGAAAAAGCAACAGAATTCCCTACAACACTCTCCTCCTCCCGGGGAACATGCCACGATGTTTTTTCTTCCTGGGGAATGCAAGCGACTCACGTTATACTTTCTCCCATTTGGGAAGTTTTGAACTGGGGTCTTTTAGTTTAAACCATTTAATGAGCTTTTCTAGAAGATGTGCTCATCCGTCTCCTTCCATCTTTCCAAAAGCATCTATTAATATTTGGCACGTTATTTCTGGGCCTGCTTCTCAAGCTTGCTGAACTGCAGCCCAAGCTTGGTACCCCTGTCAAGAGACGGGCTCAGCAGACACACGGCAAGCCCCAACCTGCTCTGTGTTCTTCCTCCACCCAGCTTCTGTGGGATTCCTCCAGCGGAGAGGAAAAGTGTAAACTCAGGAGCTGTGACTCAGCACAAGGACTCTGCAAATACGTCTTTCAAAGGGGTGGTGGAGTCAGCTTCCATTTTTTTCCCAAGACCATGGAGACTGTGGCTATTTGTGCGTTTTCCCTGGGTATTTATAGAGCAAGGCACTGTCTAGACTTGCTTTTGGTTGTGCTTCTTGAAGGAAGGTTTTACCTTCTGGCAGGATTATAAAAGCTCCTAGTTTGGTTCAGCTAGCCTGCAGAGCCTTCCTCTCCCGCACCGACCTCTGTGGGCACCGAGAGCTTCCAGTGCTGCCTGGACTCCTGACCTGGCCCTAAATAAGGTCTGTTTGCGTATCACCTACAGACTGGAAAGAGCCAGGCACAAGTACGTGTGTATGTGTGTGTTTGGAGGGACACGGGGGGTAACTTCCAATGCTCTCTCTAGGTAGTCTGTGAATCTCACATCAGGAATTTGTAAATACTGGCACTTTTGCTCTGTGGTATCAGTTTGCGTTTCTGAGCGTTAACTCCCAAGCCTCCATTTCAGCCCCTTGCGGGATCAATAGCAAAGCCAGCAGATGCATCGCCTCCAAATCTCTAGTGAAATCTAGCAGGGCTGTATGGTCTCCCAGGGACCGCTCATGCCAAGCCCAGCTGCCGGACAACTGTGTGGATGTTCCCCTCTCGATGCTGCAAGGTCTGCCTGAATATTTTCCTAGGAAATACTTTTTAAGCAGAAATTACTATTTCTGAGGAGGTGAGCGAACAAGGCACAGCCTACTGGGGTGTGATCCCAGGTGTGATGGGTATAAATCTTATCCTGGTGCTCGGCAGGACACAGCATGGAGGGGCACAGCACAAGGAGGGAGGGACTCTTCAACAAAAAGCGGCAATCAGGGTCTATCAAATCTGGTAGAGGGGTGGCTGTAGATCTGAGTTGCCTCAGTCTAAAAGACCTGCTGCCGCTTCTCCCATGGAGGCTGAAGAAGCTGGGTTCTTCTCTGCTCGACCTATGCTGACCTGTTGGGCTGGGTTATATTTATCCAGGTGCTCGTCATCTGGAGAATCTCCACAATGTGAAAAATCCCATGTACAGAGCAGGGAGTGTTTCCTCCAGACACCTAGCAGGTTGTACCCGCCACCTGTGACTTTAATTACTGTAACACAGTACGTGCCATGCACACCCTGAAACTATACATGCATTCATGCTCACCTGTTCCATGAGGGCTAGCGTCTTCCCGACGTGACCTGTGATCTCGAGTGGCTCTGTCACTGTGAAGGTAACTTGAAAGGGTGCCATGGGTGGGAGGGAGGAAGGAAAGGACAACAGGGCTCACCACTTTGCTTGCTTGCTCAAAGGAACAGCACCGCCACCGATGTGTTCATTTGTTTGGCTGCTGGCCTCTCTGCTCTGGATTTGGTTTTCCCCTGATGCTTTCTGACTAACCCAAAGATGATTTTCCCTATGAGTGCATGTTCTTGGTAGAGAGACCTTACCAAGCAGGTCTGAATTTCTTTTGGTGAGCCCTGACAGGCATCCTTACTGGCAGGTTCAGAAAAGCAACTAAAAGCAGGAGAAGGGTGGTTTCCTCATTAGGAGGCTGGACCAGGACACAAGAGACCCAGGTTAAGTTTTCAGGTCTCCTGCAGGCTCCCAAGGTCCACCGCACAAGAGCTTTCAGAGATCTATACAAGATAGTGTGAATTTAGGTCTCTTGGTGCCACGTGAAGAGCACTGAGCAGGCAGATCCCAGTGCCTCACGAACACCCGAAAGCTGTTTTGTTAGTGGATTGATGTGGGATTTTAGCCTTGCCGGCCTGCCAGGTCCTTCAGTAAGATGACAGTGGGCAGGACAGATTGTGGGAGTCAGCAGGATACTCTCAGGGGCTGGGGGGGGGCTGTCTGGAGCATGGACAGTGCAGGACACATATATCACAGCACCTGTGCTCCCTTCGCTCTTGTGTGGGCACGAGACGACTTAGCTTTGCGGGACAGTCCATCAAACATCTTTCGCCAGCGTGACATTCCCTTGTGAAAACACTCGGCAGCCCTAACAGACAGCACTTTGTTGTCCTGGGAAGTTTAAAAGATAACATCATGTGGTCGCCAGCTAATGTTTCTAACCAACGCTTTATGTTACTTGCTGGGGCTTTTGCTAATCTCCCATTTCTGCCTGACCCATCCAGCTGGCACGGGCTGCATGCACAGACAGCAGCACCCTCGTTATACCTGCCCCCTTCAGCCCCAGGCAGGACCCCCCGGCAGCGTTTCCACCACAGATATTTCACCAGCACCCCAGCCCCATAATCTGCTTGGTGCAGAGACTCCCCTCGCCACATCCTCGAGCACTTCACACGTGCTGCAGAATGGAGACCCCATCACCGCCTTTGGGTTGCCTTGACGGGCGTAAGGGACCGCTTTGCATGTTGGCATCACTCCAGGTGGTCCATCCTGCTCAAGAAACACTTTAGGCTACAGACATCAAGCCTTATTTGACCCCCTTCTGTGACACGCTGGTTAAACCATCAGTATCAGTACCGTGGCTCCAGGTAGGAAAACATATTTCCATGCTAGCTTGTGGGCATTTCAGAAGTCCTGTCACACCAGGCAGATTTTGATGGGATGTTTCATTGGAAACAAAGGCAAGGTCTGTTAGAAATGGGTTAGAGCACGCTAGGAAAAAACTTGCTGTTATTCCTAGGTAGCTTCTCAGTTTTTAAGGTTTGGGGGGCTTTGCCTGCTGTTCCAGCAAAAGCTGTTGCATTTTCCCCAGCATTTCTCTGCCACTACAGTCATATATTCTAACAGCCTCTGATACCAACAAACCTTCTCCAGCTCACTCCACCTGATCACACTCTTAGACCCATGGCGAAAAACACTCCCAAACACTAGATGCTGCTATTGTTATTAACAGTGATTATAGTAATAATAGCCCTAAAAAAACCACTAGTATTTCACAGTTTCAAGTTGTCCAATCTTCACCCAAAGTCCAGAATTTTTCACAATCCCTTTCCATTTGCTCTAAGAACAAAAATGTATGACCACAGCTGACAAGGGAGAAGTATTCCTAGTAAAAATAATGTATGACAATAGTAGTGATCAGCCCACAGAGAAGAGAGCTATTATTCTTCCCATAGAGCTTCTCCACCCTTGCAATGTTATAGCTCCCTCTTCAAAGAGACTCAAAGAAAGTCTAAACAATGTATGGCCTGCTTCCATTTGCTATAAAAGTACAGAAACGTAGCACAGGCAACAATGCCAGGCTCCTATCGCTATTCTGTATGTCTTCAGGATATTTGACCTCTAAGGATAAGGCTGTCCGGAAAGTCAGGGAGTGAGATTTCCTTTGCTTTAAAGTACAATGTGACTTTACCCACCTCGATGTCCTTCAGCACTGACTTCTGCTGGCCTCCCTAAGGCCCTCTGTTTCAGCACATGAGATCTCCTGGCCTGGGACAGGTCACGGTGCCAGGCTTTAGCCAGGCAGTTAAGCGTCCCCTGTAAGTCCCCCCAATAGTGCTGCATTCTGTCCCTGACGCTAGAATTTGAGCCTGGCTTAGCTGCCGGAGCCCCTATCCCATTAAACACCATGCTCTTGTGCAAGGCTTAGCTGGCTTGCTTGGTGACCCACAGAGAAACACTGCCCTGCCCCATTAAAAGAGTGGGTGATGGTCTCGAAACTGGATTTGATACGGCTGAGTCAAAGGCAACCCCTGCACAGCCACACACTCAGTGGCTGAAGCTGCCTCTCGCTTCTCTTCCTATCTATGCCCACTCGCCCCACGGGGGAAGGAGGAGAAAGTAGCCGCACCCTGCAGGGAGATAAGAGGGAGATCAGGAATCCTCTAATCAGGGAAGCATGAGCCAAGCTGAAATGACAGCAGAGAGAAGCCAACATGTGTCAGAGGTTGCAGACTGTCAGAGCTCCTAGGGATGCCCCCATGAAGAGGGGGAAACCTGGGGAAAGCCAGCTGCTTGGCCATAGCCCCATCTTATGTCTCGCGTCTTATCTTTGGCTCTATCCACATTTAGAGGTTAAGTACTCTCAGCCCTTTCTTCACCTTATTCGAGTCCGGTTGTCTCTCGATTTAGCAAAATATTATAAAGTCTCCAACCCCTCAGAAATGTGCCGCCCCCCCCAGTCTGCCAGCTAGGATTCAATTAATATCAGGCAATTTAAACTGAATTAAAAGCTCTGGTGTGAGGCTCTGTCCTCATTTAACTTGGCCAGCATGACACCACACCCTCATTTCGATTAACACAACTTTGAACGCAGACCTGGCCCTTGAAGCGGTGGTAAGAACTAGGCAAAGGTTAAATAATGAAAATAGCATGAATAAATAAAAAGAAGAGAGCCCAGCAGGATAAGGACCTGCTAACTTGGCAGGCACTCGCGTTGCTTCCAGTTTCATGCCCTCTCTCGGAAACAGGCACCCTGGAAGTGAGGACAACCTTCCAATGGCGCTGGGCAAAGGGAGGGGGGGCGCTGGGTTTTACTGCGATGCAAATGCTGAGACAGACCAGGGATCACTCGATCAGACATGTCAGAAGGAGCGATTTATAATCAGCCCCTCGCTGAAATGTCAGTGGTGCTAATTCATTACAGCTTCTGCTTGGCCAGGTGGAAGACTTTTGGAGCGTCAGGGTATAAACGGGACTGCAAGCAGCACAAAACCTTTCTTCGTGGGTGGTGGGTGTTCCCACTGCACATTTCAAGCAGCGCATTGGCAAGTCATTCTGATACCTGTGGGGTCCAGTGGCGTTTCCACTAGCCGAGGTCCACGGTAGCTTATCACGCCTTGCTCTAGGGAGCCCAGCTTATCCCGTCAGTACTTTCTTATTAACTACCATGAGATAAAGAATTGGCTCATGTTATGGCTGGTCCCGCTTCACCCACGAAGCTGAGCGGTGACCTCTGCCATTGCCACGGGGTCCGCGCCTCTGGCAGCCACATAGGGTTTGGCCAATGGGTTCCTCTAAAAGCAGGAGCAGATCCCCCAGAGTTTGTCTTTTGGACAGAGCTTGTGAAGGAGAAAGAAAAACTAGGGCGACCTTGGCTGCATCCCTGGTTCCTCCTGCTGTTTCATGGCTGGGGCCCGGGAGGAAGCTCTGAACTCCATGGGCCAAGCTTGGCGCCACTTACCCACTGGACTAACCTGGATTTCAGTCCATTAAGGACACAGCCCTGGGGCAGTAAGTGAAAGGGAGCCAGAAATATTACATTAATATGCAGAAACATTCCCAGCTATGATCATCAGCCATTGGACTAGAGTGATCAGATGGTGTAAAGTACGCAGACCAGAGTTGGGTTTATTAGAGCGGGTTCCCTTTTCTAGGTATCTTATGCTAATGCACTCAGAGATCTGGGAGATAGGAACAGTTTGAGGACTGTAAAAGGAAACCAGCAGACAGCTATTAACAGAGGAAAAATTCAAAGGCACCCAGGCTTGGGCACAGAGACGGGTTTTATTACACTCAGAGGGGTTGGCAGAACACCAAGTTTCTATTCTAACATGTATATGAATTTATATCTGTGTGTGTGTGTGTGTGCACGGACTTTAGTATCAACCACAAGAGAGACAAAAAAGGGAGAATTTAATATACTAGCTACAAAATGCACTTCAAAGTAATTTCTAACAGTGTCTCAGCGCTGAGGGGTATTACTGCGACACAAAGCAGGCTGAACGCCCGTAAGGCTGAGCCCAAAACACGCCGGGGTCCTCCACGGAGTCTGTGTGTACACGTGCGTGTGCGAGGCTGTGCAATGGTGATAGCGGTGTGCCACTGTGCGGCATGCACGCAAGCCGTGTGCTTCCCCTGGAAATACAGCCCTCTGGCAGGCGTGCAGTTTTGTTAAGATCAGTGAGAAAGCTCTGTATCTGCCCTCACCTCAGGGTAAAACACACAGAGCAAAATACCACAAGTATTTCCAACAGGAGAAATAAAAACGGATACGTAAGGAATCTAGGGCAGCTCTGCTGACGATACAGCAAGCCCTGCAGCAGAGATAGTCAGCCTCCAGAGGGGAAATCCCAGGTGCCAGGGATGACTCCAAAGTATTCCCCAGGGATTAGACACACTTTAGCCTAAGCTCAGTTAAGAAAAACCTTTGCGAGGCATCTCTGCTGCCCGCCAGGGAAGGCTGTCACGGGGCCCCGCAGCACACACGAAGCTCCTTCAGAGGTCCCCTCACAGGAAATCCCACTGAAGACACTGATGAATATCTTCCTTCAGGCCAACAACAGAGTATTTTAAAGCCACACCTCTGAATTCTGACAACCTTATAATAAAGTGAGCGGGGTCCGACCCAGGCAGAGCAAAAAAGAGGCGCTGAGTGCCCAGCCCACGGGCAGGTACCCCCTGAGCTTTTCAAAAGTGAATAAAAAACCTTGAAGACTTTGTCTTGGCTTCCCTTCAACTCATGCACTGGAGCAGAGGTGAATATCTTCGATGCCAATACAAAGCATCTGTTTTATTATACCTTGCTTTCCCTTCCTTTTTTTCTCCCCTGGCGGTTCTGCTCTCAGAGCAGTGCCTGGATCTCTCTCGCATTTTCTCTCACATTATCTATAATTCTCATCTGAAAGAGGAGGAAAAAAATCTGTGAAGTGAGCCTGTCTGCCTCTCGCCAGGCACTCAGCCGTCACAGTAAATTTTTCTCCATCCTTACGCTGCCACAATTATCTCACTTTTCTCTGTGTGGGCAATACCCTGGTAAGGATACTTTAACAGCTGGCATAGAGCTTAAAATTCCCACACAACAAAAGATAATGGCACTATAGGCATGAAAAATGACTCAGAACGCTTACAGTCATGAGCACATGGCCACAGAGATCCATATGTTTGTTAACAGCCTCTGACAGACCGTAAAGGCAAAGGTCACATCAGTCCCTGCTAAACCGTAGGCAGGGCCTGATGCTAGAAAAAGACATGCTGAAATACCACGAAGTCGGGGCTTGGAAGGGACAGGCAAGAGAGGAGAGGTGGAAATAGGTTTCGAAAAGGCATCCCGGGATGTGTCATCTTCAGCCCAGGTCAGAGCTGTGAGAGGTATCCAAGCCACAGGGCAGAGAGCAGCAAGAACACCCTATCGTGCTCACCTGTCTGCTCTCATCTGCCCGCACTGCTGCTTGGAGACCCCAAATCAGAGGTGGGAAGGGCAGCACACACATGGATGAATCATCTGACAGCGTGTTTTCTAATCACTAACCCTGTCTCTTCTGCTTCTGCTGCAGTTGCCTGTCCTGCGAAGCGACATGAGTCTCAAGGGATCCCTCAGCAGCAGCCCTGGCTCATCAAAGTAAGGATCTCCATGGTGGGCTTCCTCCATCTCGTGGCTGGCACCACCGCTCCGTCCTACCACCCAGGGGGATGTTCATAGTGGTCCCAGTTGCCCCCAAAGTCCCTGGTGTTTGTTTCACCCTTCCTGGGCACCTCACAAGCTGTGGCCATAGCCAGCATCACTGCCTCGCACCTCGTGCCCTGCACGCTGTGGCTTGGTAACGCCGCATTGGGTGCAGAGAGAGGAGAGAGACACCAGGAGCCTCTCCAGCTGAGGCTTGGGGGCTACGGCAGCCCACGGTAGCTTTCCGATGGAGCCAGAACCACCAGCTCCCTCCCCCCTTCCTGCACACTCCTGGTCTCTGGAGAGCAGGGTGTAGGTGTATGAGCACCGTGAACGACTGCCTGCCCTCAAGGGGACATGGTGACAGAGCAGAAAGTAGCCACTGGCCACCCACTGGCTCACTGCACCGTGCAGGACAGCCCAGCCACAGCACCTGAAACCCTGAGTCCCACTTTGATCCTCCTCTGCCAGGCCTGAGCTGGAGAAAACACTGTCATCTCCTGGCTGTGCACTCCTACGCACAACCCGGGCATGGTGGGGTGGTCCTACAGGGGACGTAACCCATGCTTAGAGACCTGACACCCCAAAACTCAAGTGTTTACACACAATTACGTCCTTCCACATTTTTACATGGGACATGTTCTATATCTGAGCACCTGCCTTCAAGGAGTACATCTCCAAAGGGTCCATTAATAAGGGATCTTAATCTTGGCATTTAAACTGCCTCAGGTTCAGGTGGACTCAGGTGTAATGTGGAGGAGTCTCCATTTACCTGCGCTGCTCCCTGTAACAACCCCACTTATCGCACACTGGGAGGCACTGTCCTTCGAACAGCCCCTCCAGAAGTGATGTCCTTCCAAGGGAAGCGCTGTGTGTGAAGGTAACTCTAGTGGGGACAGGCCTAGACGGGCTCCTCTGTCTCCTGTTTCCAGCTGCTGGGTTTAGTGACATGTGCCTGAGGTGTGGATAACAGCTAGGGTTGCAGAAGGAGCCGCTGGCACAGTCAGCCAAGCAAATGCTTTGCCCGGTAATTTGGAGTCGTACCATGTCTGATGGACGTGATGAGGAGGGCAGGGCTGGTACCTCTCGGGGCAACTGTAGAGCTGCTGTGCTGATTATCGTGTGAGCTGCAATGTGAAAGCAGAGAAAGATCCAGGAGCTGAAGGTTTATTTTTACCTTTTTTCTTTTACAGTGGTAGCATGGGCAGAGCAGACGGAGCCTCCAAGCTGAGCGCAAAGGACCTGTACGGTAAGTCGTGCCCACAAACACATCTAAGACTTCCTATAGCAAAAGCAGATCTGGATGCGGCTGTTGGGGAGTTTTAGGCTGGGACTCAATCGAATCCAGACCTCCGCACGCAACGGGCTGGCCTGACATGGCAGCAAAAACGCACCTTACCTCTATGCCACTGCCTCCCATGCTGAGGACAGCTGTGATTCTGAGAGACAGACAAACTACGCAGGACATTGCTTCCCCTCATCCCCGCCTGTCACCCAGATCCTCTCCAGTTACATTAGCAAGATAACCTGATAAAGGGCCTAACAAAAGAAAGACTGTCCTCAGCAGGTTAATGATTATCCTCTTTTAACTACTCGGTGAACCATGAAAACTCCAGCACCCATTGGCTCTTTGGAAGTAGAAGGAATTGGTAGGATGGGTGCTTGTGCCCAATATGCAGCCTGTGTCCCAGAGGAGCCAGTGAGTCACTGGGTCAAGAGCCATAGGGAACTTTTAGGTATCAATAACAGTTATTTCTGATCTTAGCAGCTCTCTTAATGTATCCCAGGTGAAGACTTGGCTTTGGGGTAGGCAGAACAAGCAGAAAGTCATGTGAAAAGTCTCCTCCCTCAGTCACTCCCTGGACAAGAAGATGGGGGTTTGTCTGGGGGAACACTAGCAGCTTTCAGGGAGTCCGAGCCTGCAGACTCTCCCACCTGAGAGCTGTCGATTTGCCCGGTTGATGCTTTCATTGGGTGCAGACAGGCTGTGTGTGCCCCTTGTTGGAGAGCTTGTGTTTGATCAGAAATCTCCGTTTGAGCTACAAGGTGAGGGTGGTTTATCTGTCCCTGGGAAGCGACTGTGGTTGCTGACGAGTTTTGGCTGGAGGTTTATGAGCGTGGTGTGGTCTGGGGCAGTGTCCCACAAGTCGCCTATCTTGCGTGGGGAGACGTGGTGGTCGCTGGTGGGAAGGTGGGGGCTGTACTTAGTGGATGAAGCGTTAAACAAAGTCATTGTTAACTTCGATTAGCTGCAAAGGAGTGAAACTGCAAAGGAGTGAAACATGGGAATAAAGGTAGGAAAGAAATTTGGCATTACTGGCTGGGGCTATTTGTGGCCTGGATGTTGCAGGAGGGCAGGTGCCAGGTGAGGGTTTGAGCTGTGTCATTCACTTGTCAGGAGATGAAGGGACACATGATAAGCCAAGAAAGACGCCAGAGGATGAGGTGTGGAAATGTTTGGGTGCTGGTCCACTTTGCACACAGGACTGCTAGTTCAGACGAGCTCCTCCTACCTCTAACGGCATCATTTCTTTTGCTGTGCACTGAAAGCTCCTGCAGGTCTCAGCAGGGGCAGAAAGATTACGGTTGCAAGGTAAATAGAGAGCCACCGAGAGACATATAAAAATGAAACCGAGAGCTGACAACTGTTGGAAACACGGCACGTGTGCAGGTTATGATCCGCGGGCGGAGGCAGCCCAGGGCTCTGAACTGCCGCGGTTTCGGGGTGGGATCCGACTGTGAGCGCGAGGCTGACTTGGTGCCTCGGCACGGTGGGCAGGGACCACGCCGCAGTGCCTCCGCCGCAAAAGCCAGCACAGGGAGAGGCTGACAAACTGCCTTTAAAACAAACACACTTTCGCAAATAAGTAATTTTCAACACCGAGTTACATCTTTTAAATTTTTTTGCACGGACACACCCCAAAAGCAAATTTCACCAGGGATGGGACCTCCCTGACCAAATTCCAGCAAACCTTAAATGAGGACCATAAGTCCGCATGCCAAATCCTCAAGAGGAGTAAATCAGCTGCCCGTTATTTCCCTGCCTGCTCTGAAGCGCAGATGAAGTCTGCAGTAATTTACCGCATAAATCAGCAGCTGTTGGCCGGCTCAGCCCAGCGCTGCGCGAGCACATCCACAGGGTTTTTGCTTGGCAGAACTTGAAACCCGTCCCGCTAATTCAGCATGCCTTTATCAAAGGACACTCAGCATGTGTTAAACCAATATTTAAATGTCTGGGTCCCCTTCGCACTCGGATCCTCCCTCCCCCAACATTAATTTCTGCTGTGAGCTGGCACATTTGGGGGTGGAGGGCAGGCAAGAACTAAAATTCCAGGGAGAATTATGTTTCATAACGAAACAAATCACATCAAGCCAAGCTGGCCTTGATTATGTGATTACGATGCTGCTAAGGGACGTTCAGAGCTTTCGAGACTTTTCATATTTCCCATTTTCTCCAGTGTAATCAGGCTGGACCCTCAGTCTGTGTACGCTGCTAGGCCTCCAAAGAAATGAGTGCAACAACTCCCAAATTCACAGCACACAGACATCTGCTGCATTTATAGCTCTCTGGGTAATGTACGCAGATGCTCCAACGCACACAGATGTCTAAATACTATTCCTAAGTGAACAGGCCTTGGCTTTAGCTCTCTTAAGAGGTTTTTTCTACAATAGAGTGCGTCTCACCACAAAGCAGGTATGGGAGGAAGGAGGGCATGTCCTGAACCACTACCTCAGGTACCTGGGCTCTAAATGCTAACGCAGCCTGAGCCTTCGTTAGTGCTAACTCCAGGGACACAACTGCTATCCGAGGGCCAAGGTGTCCCCAGTATCAACAGGGACTTTTTGGCAGTATGAACACCACCGCAGGTGAAACCCTAGGGAGTGATATTTAAAAGCATCGTGGTGAGGCTGACGCAGAGCGGCCGCTCCAGGCTGTGCACAGAAAGCCAACCGTATGACAGAGATGGGGGAATCTGCTGGGGGGGGTTCAAGGGCGTAGTGCGAATCTCACAGGGCCACGCAGGTCCGCACAGGACACAGCCTCACGGCTGGTGAGGGGTGGGGAAGGTGGCTGCTCTGGTGTCACCCTTGGCCTGCTGTAATTGCCTTGATCACTGAGTACGCAGCACACCGCCGCGTCTTCCCCACTGTGGTGAGCACGGAGGGGTGCAAAGAGATAACCAAAGTCACCAGGGAATTCTGCAAAGAAATTGGCTTAAAGCCCTGAGATTATCTTCCCCAGGCTCTATCCCTACCAGAGTTGATCAGAGCTGGATACATTTTCTAGGTGCTCAACTGTACTCTGTGGAGTTTCCTGGCTGTCATGGGAGCAGGATACTCAACCTTTCCTCCCCCCTTAGCAAAACAGCATCACATTTGCTCAGCTCCATATTCTGGAAGAGTCTGTGGCTGCCTGCACAGAGCGAGCCCTGGCTCTGCTGGCAGCGGGGGAAATGGCTGGCACCTATCAAGTTGCCACCTTACTCAATGCACAGCAACCAGCTGAATAAATGTTAATGCATACCATAAATAAATTAAGCTGCTTCTCTGCTTACTGGCATCTGTTCTGAACCTAGATGAAAGCTTGTGGCGGGGCAGGGGGGGGGGAAACCAGTGTGGTTCTGGCAGAAGCCAAGGGAAGGGCTGGAAGGAAGTGTTTCTGCATAGCGCTTCCCACAGCAGGCTTCTGCCACCCCTTTCTGCGGTGACACCCAGGTGGACTTCTGCAGGCGTTCATCTAAGCTGCCTGCGTGGTTGATCAGACAGCGCTGTCTCTCCTGGCAGATTAGGCAGTGTAACCATGAGAAGCTGTATAAAGTCGAGGGCAGTTTAATGATTACAGTGGATTTCTCATGGGGCTGTAGGAAGGAAAAGGCTCTGCAGCAGGGTTCGAGCATTTCTGTGTGGCTACTGTGTGTGTCCCTGCAGTGCCCAGCTGCTTTCCAGCACCCCGGCCATCTCCTTGGGTGTCTTTGCCTCTCACTTCAAGTGCTGGGGCACAGAAGTGCCTGGCGGATCCGAAACCGGCTGGTCCCCCAGGCACGGCCACAGAGCGGAGGGGTGGGATGCGGAGGGGCACCACAGAGGTGCTAGACACCAGCCTGGCAGAGGGCAGCACCCATCTCGCATCCAAACCTGTGAGACCCAGCTAGTTAGCTCCAACCTGCCCACCCCATCCTTGATACACTCATTTCTGGGAAAGACCTGAACTTGTCTGGGTACAGGGCTGGAAAAGGTTTTTTAGAGCAAGAGAAACTGCCTGTAGCATGAGTTAGGCTGGAGAAACATGGTGCTGAACAGCAGCAGCCTGGGAGGCACGATCACTTGAAACCGCACACCTCCCCGTAACCCAAGAAAGGCTTCGGTGCTGTAACAGGACACGGGGCACTAACACAAAGAGAAGAGCCATTCCTGCCTGCTCAGCGTGGCCCTGGACAGGTATCATCTGCCTGGGAAGCCGTGGGGAGAGGAGACTCCACCAGCACCGGCTGCACCCAGGAGCCACCAGCGGAGGCTTGGCAGAGGACGCTGGCCCTGGCTAGGCAGAACGCGCTGATGGCAAAGGAGTAAATTATGCTTAGCGGTCACGAACCAACTCCTGGGGGGTCTCCACAGACCTCCCTTGTCTCCTAACAGGGTCTCCAGCTCTGAGCCATGTGGGAAGGTCTCGGAGATAAGACTTGCCAGCCCCCAGCATAGTACCCAGACTGTAATTCCCTGCTGCCAGCTGTCCTGCACCCTCGCTCACACCCTGGGTGAGCACAGCATGAAGCACGGCCTTGGGGTCGCTCTGTGAGACACCCATGACAAACAAGAGTTGTGCCAACTCACAAATGGCCCCAAGAGCAGAAAGACATAAACATTGACTCGAGGCAGTCTTGCTTTCCCTAAAGCTGCATTGTAAACGTGCATTTAGTATTGATGGCTCGGCACGATGACCAACAAAAGGGTCATTATTTACTATTAGTTATTGCCTGCCAAGACCATGAGCTTGTTAATTATTTCAGCTGGAGGCCACGTGGTAGTCACACAGTTATCAATGGGAGCACTGAGGTGCTGTTCCTTCCCCGCAGCCCTCTTAGAAGAGGGTTTGTACACTGATTTAACACATACTGGTATTGTCTGCAAGATACAGCCCCAGCAGGAGTGGTGGCTAGAAACCAAGCTTGCTCAGCTACATGGTTGGGTTGAGAGGACCACGCACTCGTCTAAACCCAGGGGGTTCTGGGCAGCATCTGAACGGTGCCGCTCGCCTTCATGTCCCTTAGATTCAGATATATCCTCTGCGTCTTCCAGTAAAAGCTAAAAATGGAAAGCACTGGCATTCATTGAGATGATTTCTGAGGTTTGATAGCTTGGCGGGAAGGCCAGGTGTTTGGTTTTAGGCACAATCTGACTCAGACGAGACGTCAGCCTGTGTCCTGAAGCGGGCCCGCATTGCCATCAGTAAAGCAGTGAGGCTGCAATTCTGGATAAAGCAGCTTCACACCTGACTGCCTGAAACAGCTGTTTCCTTTAAAGCTATCATCCCACAGGAGAGTCAAGGCTGAGATCCAGCAAATATCAAGACTCCTTGCCACAGAGAGGAGGAACCACTTCCCTCTGACTGCCCTTTCCACTTGGGTAATGACAGGGTAACTGAGGGAACTGGTGCTGACCCGGTGGTACTGACCTAACAGGGATTTCCCAGGCCCAGCATTCCCTGTCCATACCAGTCCCCCGAAGGACCTGCTCTGCTTGCCCAGCACCTCCAGAGCACCAGATGGGGCAGATGGACACAAAGCTGTGTCTGTCTCCAATCACCTGCACAACTATGGCCAACACATTTCACCCATGGGCATTGCTTTCCCCTGCTCCTGCCCTTTGCGGGGCAGACTGAAAGCTGCTCAGCGGAGGGAGCGTCCCTGGACACGTTTTCCCAGTGCAGAGGGGCAAGTAACAGGGAGCCAAAGTCCCCCGCAGGAGGTGGGATGAAAGGCAGTGCAGTTTTCCCATGCGCTGTTGCTTTTTGCTTACCGAGCCCACCGCAAGAAAGCCCTGGGCATTGCTGATCACAGGTCCGAGTCAGAGCAGTGCCAGAGACATTAATTCCCCATCTCCTCCATTGCCAGCCTTGACTAACTCGCTCATCCTCCCCCACTGCTCCCTCAGTGCCATGTCAGCTTCTTCCTTCACATCCCTTCCCACCCAAGACGCCAGCTTCAGATTACCCTGGCTCCCCTCTGATGCTGCCTTGTGGGTGACCCTTTTATTCAAAGCCTTGGACATTTAATACTCCAACTGGAAACAGAGCTGGAAGAAAAATAGGAAGCCAGCATCTCTGTTGGTTCCTGCAGACCAAAACCCAGCGGTGGGTAAGATGAGGGTCATGTAGGCTCAGCCCAGCCCTCACTGGAGCTACTGGGAGGAGCAGGCTCTGCTCTGGGTGCTGCTGGCTGGAAATCCCAGTTGGCTGGGCTCAGCCCAAGCCGCAGAGCTGCCTTGCGGCTGCGATGAGCCGCCGCAGGCAGCCCTCGTGTCTGCATCGCAGGGCCGTGGGACGGCAGCTAGTGACGGGGGGCTGCAGAGAGGGATCTGCCACCTCGACGCCGCAGCGCCTGCTTGGTATCTCCAGTGGCCCTTTTTCTTTGCCACTTCAAGACTGCTGAGCACAAGTTCTCTCCTTGCCTGGAGTAACTGCGCAGAGCTTATTCAGAGGAACATTTTCTTAAATGGAAATGGGTTGTTGGATACACCCAAGTACCTTGGGAACAAAAGCTCTGTTAACAACAACAAAAAAAAGGAAAACTTTTCATTACGAGTTTTTTTTTTGGTCCTCAAGAAAAGCAAATTCATCAGTTTATTTAATTAAATCAAGGTTCCCCCAATCTTACTAAATGTATTCTGACATTCAAAAAATGTCATTACTAGCTATAGGAAGTTCAGAAAACAGTGTTTTGGATTGTTTGGTGAAAAATAACTTGGCATATTTCTTCCAGCTCTGGTTGTAAAGGGAAAAAGGAACACCTCTACCCAGGAGCTTCCCCTGCAGCTCCTCAATACCCTGATTATCTTCCGCTGAGCGGCCCCTGGGTGCCTGCCTAGCAGACAGTATGCTACTGTACATACCGCCTCGCGCTCCCTGGCATGCCGGACACAAACATGCAGTGTTTCTTGATGTACTCAGTCCTTGCCCAACCTGGGAGGTGGGTCAGGTTTTTATTTGCTCTTCGGAGTGGGTTGTGTCTTTAGCTAATAAAAGAGGAATGTGAGCACTTGGGTCTGAGCTAGTGGCAAATATTAAGCGTGCCGTGACGAGGAGGAATTCAGCCTCGTGACAACTACTAGCAGCTGCCGACTCGCTATCAGTAAAGCGTCTCCCTGCTGCCACAGACCATTCATACCTCTGGCTGCCCACAACCTCAATGAGAGCCCTTTCATTCAAGAGCTTCCAGATCATGTACTAGTGCGCCACACGAGTGATAGCTGCCCCATGCAAAGATTCCCAGCGTCACAGCCACCGACGCAGACAAGCTCTGGCAGTTCAGAAAGTACCATGGTGCTAACGGGAAAACCAGGGAGCTTGATGGTTCATAAGGAGTTGCAAAGATGCTTCCAAAATGGAGCTCTCCCTGAGCCAGCCGGCCAGCCATAGGGAACCCCAAGCAGGGAAGCCTCTGCAACAGCAGAAGCAAGGTACGGACCTGCAGATGCCTCCCTCTTGGGAGCTCAGATGCAGCAGGTCTGTGCAGTGCCTGAAACCAGATCCTTGACTAACCCTGCAGAACCTGGAGCATCCTCCCACTCGGCAAGGAGGCAAGAACCTGTTGGATCGGCAGAGCTGCGCTACCGCAGATGCGCAGTCAGATGCCAGATCAGATCTGGCCCCGTGCTCGGATCCTGGGAATGGATGCTGTTTCATAACGCTGCTTTACAACGCAGGCCCAGCAGATTTGCATCATTGCCTTAGCATAGAGAGGCATTTGCTGCTCTGTTTCTCCTCTGGAGGGTTGTGTCCTGACCTGTTGGTTTGGCTTGTGCTACACTGGCAAGTTACTATAAACAGCGTGTGCGCGCTGGTAGATAACGTATAGATAATATAAAGAATTGGCAAGCTCCAGGAAACAACAGCCAGGACATTCCTTAGGCTGTTCTAATGGATGTGGAGGCCAGGGAGGTCTCTAGGGCGATGCAGGGAATCAAGGAGAGGTCCTTGGTCTGGTACTGCCAAGGAAAACAAACCTAACCCGATACATCTTTGGTTCCTTACAGAGAGTTCACACGTGACTTGTCCATCCCCCACGATTTCTGCTGTGCCTTCTGCCCAGCAGCGGCTGAAAGCAAATACGGGGAGAGACGGGGAGGATCAGGGAGGATCCCGTGTGACAAACTCTCTAATTAATCAGAGAAGGATGTGCGTGGAGGGGAGGCTGGGGCCTTCGCAGCTCTGGTGTAACTGGCTGCATTTGCCGCAGGGGCGCTTGTTTACAGCACAAGTGACTTTGGCCCCAGCGTACAGCAAAAGCACAGGCGAGTTGTTATTTAGAGCAGTTTAGAAGGTAAATGGATGGAGAGAGATGGTATCTTGGGACTGAGCTTTGGGATCCTGCCTGTAGCAGCCTGTAACCCCCCAGTTACACTGAGCACCACGGGCGCTCCCCCTGCCAGCAGCAGGAAAGAATGGCTCAAATTCCCCCAAAACACAGGGAACACGTAGTGTCGTGGCAGTCCCAAGGCCGTTCTGCCCTCGCGCAGACATTTAAGAGAACGCAAAAAGAACAGAAAAAAACCTGGTGTAACCCACTAACGATCTGGGGAGAGCAGTGAGTGGTAGGAGCACGTCCCATTCGGCCCATTTACCCCATATGCAGAGGCACAAGTGCCTACCGCGTGGCGATGTACAGTCATACAGCCGTACCCCGGCACAGTTGGTGTTTCTGTCCTACCTCTCAGCTAACAGCTTTTGGCTGTCTGCCTCAGGGTCAGATAAGCTGAACCCCAGAGAAGCCTGTCCCCCTCCTCCCTAGGAGGGAGGGAAGGCTAGGACTATTCACAGGCCATTCCAGAAGCTGCAGCAGAGGCAGGGCCCAAGCCCAGGCACCCCGCTGGGTGTTGTACCCCTATGACCACCCTTCCTCCCACCCTTGGTACCACTGGTACGTTGTACTGGGGATGCTCTGCCCTGCTGGCTTGGCAGAGGCCACGCACGAAGAGAGGCAAGCCTGCTTCTGCCCTCCTTTGCACTACTCCGCATCCCTAAAGACATTAACCAAATTATTTCAGCTCTAAGCTGGTCCCAGCAGGCAGAATTTATCCCGCTAGCTGATCTCTTGTGCACGCAAGCTGTCGGGCTGAGGCGGGTATTCACAGCCACCTCCTAACTCCCTGCAAAAAGGGTGTTGCATGGAAATGGGGATGGGACTTGACACAAAAGACATGGTTTAGCTTCCTGGACCAAGCTCATAACCCCGTCCCTCCAGGATGTGCATCAATCCTGCTTTTTTTTCCCCCCTCATTTATTACTCGCTTTCATCCCTTCCACTCCTTAGCATAAAGCCAAACAGAATGCTCTTCCTTCCAGCCAAGATTTTAGCCTTGTCACTGGGATTTCAGCCCAGCACCCAGTTCTGAGCCCTTGGGTAAAATCCACCTTGCTACCTCTGCAGTGGTCTGAGCTTTCTTCATTTTCCCATGTAGCCACTGGTGCCAATGGGAAACACTGTTCCCACAGCACTGTTTATCCGTAAGATATTGGCAACAGATAACGTTCTTCAGAGAACAGCTTTGCAGTTTTTCCCACACCTCCGGGTACAAGATTGAAGAGAGCTGCTTAGGAAAGGACTGAACAACTGAACTGAATTCAGTTAAAGAACCATTTATAGGGTTTTCTTCCCTGAAAGGCTTGTCTTAGGGTTCACTGGGCCAAATCCTTAGAGGCAAGAGATGAGACAATTTACCAGAGTGCGTGCGTGTCCCACGTGGCATCCACGCTCAAGTCATTCAAACCTTTCTGGATCACCTATGCTATTCAGACAAGTGTTCGGACTCATCATTGCTCTTTAGGCTACAGCAGTGGATCGACCAGCCACCTTCCTCCAGACGAGACAGAAACCCTGTGCTATGAGGGCTTTTTTGTTGCCAGACACCAAAAGCAGGGACAAAGCTGTATTGTTTTTCCATGTCTTTGGCTCTTGGCAGACAGAATGGAAAAAGTACAGTGGTGGTCACTGTGGGCTCATGCCAGTTTTTATCATCCTTAGATGTTTGCTGCACTAGTGCCACGGCCCTGGAGCTCTCCTTGCCCTTTGTAGCCCATCTCATGATATATCCTAGGAGTCTTCCACTGCTACAGCCTCTAAAGGGCACAGCAGAAGATAATTCATTTAAACAGAGGTGCAGAGTGGTGTCTAAGGTCTTACAGCAGTGCCATCTAATTTTGCGAAAATCATCGCTATATTCCTGTAATGCTTCTTTACTGCATGGGGATTATGCAAATTCTCCACCTCCTGGGGACAGGGTATGGGTTGGATAACAAGTTATGGTGCTCGGGTCTTCTCTGCTGCAAGATGCTGTAGAAATGCAAAATGTCCTGGTAGGAGAGGCGTCAGATAAACCCGGAGGAAATCAGCCACTGCTGCTAACATGCCAGCGCTCATTCATACAAAATTAAGCAGAGGACAGGGCTGTGCAGAAGGGTAGTGTGGGAGCTCCCCAGGACGTGCGACCTGTCTTCCGAAGTCTTTTCTGGCCAAGGGAGTTCATCTGTCCAAAGTTAAGGATCCCTCTTGAGCCGTAGAGGCAAACAGCCACAGATCTCGCCGCAGGCATCGTTCTGTGCGTGACATATTCGGTTCAGCCCACCACGACCAGAGACAGATTTAAGCTAGGGCAAATAACGATGCATCCACAGAAAGTTCTGCAATATTTCACCATGTTGCTTTGAAGTAAACAAACAGAAAAAAAAAACAACTTTTTTTTTTATTAAAGCACCCACACTTCTCAGATAGATGTGGCCTAAGACTGACTATTTTGTGATTTGCAGCCTGGATCTTTACTCCTTCCTGTGTTTAAATCAAAACTAAATGCTAGGAAAGAAGATTTCAGTGTTCTGGCACCCTGCTGTCCCCGGAAAGCCTGGCTGTTTTCAGGCTGCGTGGTTATATTTGCAGATGCCAGGAGGAAACACAAAAATAAAAGTTTCCATGGGTGTGGGGGCCAGGTAGAAGCCAAGGAGACAGAGGGGATTTCATGAGAAAGAACAAGCAGAGGCTTAAAGAAAGGGACAGGAAAGAGAATATGCAGAAACACTCCCTTCCTTACCCTGGGCAGCTTCTGGGACGTCACTTGAATGGCATCCTGAGACAAAATAGAGGCACTTTGTTCCAGTTTTGTGACTTCTTTTAAAAGGTAATGCAGAAATGCCCCCAGGGAGAATCAAAAGAAGGAGGGAGAACATCTGCATTTTCTCCCTGCCCTGGGGCTTGCTTCTGTCAGCTGGAAAAGGCTGCAAGTGGCTAAAGGGGCCTTTGGCCCCTCTGAGCGAGCTTAACCCTGAGTGCAGGTGCTAGGAAGTGGGGCGATGCAGAGCTCTCAGGTTTCGACAGGTCCTCAAGATTTCCAAGGGCTTCTCCAAACATTTTCTCAGAGGTACATGCTGAGATCTCCCCTGACCATGGCACATGCAGCTTCATTGAGCTTGGAGGATGGGGCAAAGGCATCGGAGGGGACCCCAGAAAGTCTGTAGGCAACCAGCTACAGCCCTGACCATTGCTACAGGCAACCAGCTACAGCCCTGACCATTGCTACAGCACTGCGGGCTGTTCCCCTACCAGAAAGCCAGCCTACAGTCTGGTAGGCTGTTCTACCAGAAACACAGTCCTACGCTAGCCTCCCTCTGGAAACTCCGTCCCCCTGGTATACCTTCCCTGCCTCGGGGACCACCAGCTCTTGACACGGCTCTGCACCCTTCCTTTCAGGGCTGGAGACATTTGCCTGTCCTAATGTAAAAACCCTTTGTTTCCAGACCAACCACTTCAGCCTTTTCCACTCCCTTTTAAAAAGGAGGGGATGGAATGTCTTAAAATCCAAATTTGTCTCCATCCCACACAGACCCGGTGTTCTCATTTCCATTAGTGTCATCTATTTACATGAGAAATGCATGGTGAGGAAATTGAGGTTACTGAGAGAAAAAAAAGTTACTCACACCAGACACGAATCCCTGCGGTGTGTGTTGCCGTGTGCCCTTTTGCAGACCTTGCCCCATATTTGAAGTAGGGCAGACTGCAATTAAAACATACAGCAAACAGAAAATGCCATTGACCCTTCAGTGCGAGCCTAAAGGTGCAAAGTGGTCATGCTGAAATATTAATTAATTGACTCAAGGTCACTCTGGAAGCTGAGCAGGGAGCTGTGCTGGGTGTCTGAGGTCTTTCCCCCCCTCCCAGCTATCCTCGCTCCACCTCTGAATCAGCGCTGGCGGTGTAAGAGGCCCCGTCTCGGAGACCTGCAGTCTCCGTTAACGCCTCTGCCAGCGTGGCCACCAAGAAATCCATTTCTACCTGCGAACAGCAGCCACTTCAGGGCTACCAGGAATTAGCCGCAGAGGCAAAGCACACTGCTGTCTTCAGGCACAGGCACAGAGATACAAGGTGCAAAGTACTCAGGTGTCCTGCTAAGCTGATGGCACACCTCAGGCTTAAAGTGTTAGAAACGTATTAAAAAGCATTAGAAATCAGCTTCTCTCAACTCTTGCCAGGCTCTGAATGAAAGCAGCGGCATCTCTTTTCATGTTCGTTGTCTCTGGGCTATCTTTGCATGTTTAGCATGCTCCTGCAGCCACAGACAGGTTTGCTACCAGTGCTCAGCCCTGTGTCTTCGGAGAAGTACTAAGAGGAGCTCAAAGGCTGTACTCTGCTGACCAAGGAGAAAGGTGGAAACCCCAAGCTAAATCCCAAGGAAAGCAGCCCTTCGGACCAGTGCTTGTTCTGGAGAGACACCTGCTGGCAATGCCCGCTGAGCTCAGGGACATGCTCGTCCTCCTTCCAAGGAAGCCAAGTAGAAATAGAAGCGTAACGGAGATGCAAGGGGAATCTAGTGGAAAAGGTTCACTCTACCAAAGCGGAGCCCAGAGCAAAAGCATGTTGCAAACCTGTGACCCAAGCCCCAATCCCAACTCCACCGCCCCTTGCGCCTGACCAGCATTTCGCAGCCCCAAACCGGGGCAGGTCACGGGAGTGAGAGCACCTGACAGACACCGAGCAAGAAAACAGTGCTAAAGACCCACAGACTAACATACCTGGAGGTTTGAGCTTGTTCAGCCATAACCAGTTTTTAACTGCCCTCCCCGCCAGCTCTCTGGTTTTAGAATAGCCAAAGAAACCCCGCATTCCCACTAGCTGTGAGCTAAACCAAAGTAACCTGAAACAGGAGCATTCACAGAGGCTGGATGGGTTGGCTCAAAATCCTATCCCATTCTAGGCAGGAAAAATCTAGTTCCATGTTACATGCAGGGGCACGCACACTCTTGAGGAAGGACATTTGCAGAAATCCTGGCAATCAGTGCCGAGGAGACACGTGCCTATAAGATATTTTGACTCCCATCAACTCCCTGGGAAAGCAGCAGATCCAGGCTGGCTTCTCCTTCCTTTGCACAGGATCTGCTGGCAGGAGGGTTAAATAACAGCTACTCAGGTGAGAAGTGAACACAAGGAGGGCCCCAGGACTGAGCTAAAGGTCCAAACCGGTGCTTTGGGGTTTGTTTTCTGCTCTTGTCATAGCAGGGTGCTGTGTTCACTGCATTTACTCCTTGCCAGTGCTCTCCTGCATGCAAGGCTTAACGGAGAACGTGTATCAGAGTTGGCAAATCACCCCCCAGCCAACGCTCAGGCGGTAATTCAGTGTCACACCTTCTCAATCGCTATCACCAGCTTCAGGAACTGCCATCCTTTCCAGTCCTGACCCTCATTTCTCTGCCCCATTGCTGCAGTCCACTGACCCCTCTGCTGTCCCCGTGCAACTGTTCATGGGGCAAGTTCCCTCAAGCGAGCTCAAGGAAAGGGCCGGACAGGGTGAACTAGTGTGGAGCAGCAGCAGGCAGCTGCTGGAGATGTTGTCCATTTGCAGGAGCCTCAGTGATTCCTGGTAGCTTTGGAGAAGATGTAAAGGACAGGCTTAGTAGATCTTGTCAAAAACAACATGGTTTGGGAGCAACCAGGGGACTGCACTTTCTTGGGGTGAAGTGGTCAGAAGGCATTTTTGCTGGGATGTAGCCAGAGGAGAAGGAAAAGGCTGTCAGAGCAGCACTGCTTTGGTCACTACTTGTGTAAACCACGACAGCTTTCCCTTCTGTGCATGCCCTGCTGTGCACTCTACCCCTCTGTTCCACTTGCTGGACCTCTTCCCATGCATAGACCCAAGGCAGGAGACCCATGGGCGGGCAGGTGCGCGCACCACACACCCTTCCCTCGTCCTCTGCACACACACCGGCTCCTCTCCCTGGCCAGCAGCTTGGGAGTCCCCCCACTGTCACACCCACAGCAACCACGATAAGATACCCTCATAAAGAGACTGTTAAGGAATCTGTTAACAAGTGTGCAAGCAACACAAAAGCAGATCGGGTGCTGTTCCCTTCTGTTCCCCCTTTGTCTCTGCTCCTATCACCTGCGCTTATCACTTTTCTTTCTTTCCTGGCAGTGCACACCCATCAGGCAACAGCCTGCTCCTCTCCCTGCTGAAGGTGGGCAGGGTGCAGGATGAACCCCGTTGACTTCTCTAAGCGAGGCCACGTTGCTCACTCCTCGGGGCTGGGGCTTGGCGGCTTCTCTGTCTGCAAAGCAACTTGTGCCTCACAGCCAAGAACAGGAAGGCAGCGCTGAGGGACACCATGGCTAGCCGTATTGGGCACTGAGATGCCACTTCACGGGAGGAAAGAAATGGGGTAGTAACTTCAATAGTAGCAGCAGCAGATAGGAAATAGCCACTTCTCTGTTTTACACAAAGGACAGAGGAAAAAAAAAAAAAAAAAGGCAAGACACTAGCAGTGGTAAAGCCAGAACTACCACTTGAGCTCCTTCAACCCCTCGAGCTGTGCTCATTTAGCCAGAAGGCAGAGGATTTGCACAGAAGCAAACCAGGGAAGAACTCAGCGCGTAGGCCGGTATGTGTCCTGCTGAACAAACTAAAAGGATATGAAACACTTGCAGTTTCAGAGGACAGCAAAAGGAAAAGTCAAACCGTGGTGGCCCTAGGGAGGAGCTACATCACCAGCACCTTCGTTAGGTTGCTGTCCTTTTGCTCAGATTATAAATAAAGGAGTGACCAGGCAGAGCCCTGGTTGCCCATAGCCCGTCCACGTGGGCAGAGAGGCCTTCCAGGGCCATCACAGGGTGGTCACTACTCCAGCAGACCCTGCTCCTTCCTACCTCCAGCCCCTTCCACCTACTGCCCTGCCCTTGCTTGGCTTTATATTCACTTCATTTCACTGCCAGCACTTCCAAATAGACTTATCTTCAGTTTTCCATCTTTTTTATTAAAAAAAAAAGTCACCTTCTTTTGATTACAAGGGAAGCTTCAATTTTCAGCAATCAAAAATATTACCAATATTTCTGTAAGTCTTTGGGGAGTGTTTTTTCA
This sequence comes from Anhinga rufa, assembly GCA_013400875.1. Classification (NCBI taxonomy): domain Eukaryota; kingdom Metazoa; phylum Chordata; class Aves; order Suliformes; family Anhingidae; genus Anhinga; species Anhinga rufa. The sequence continues at coordinate 25,336 of VZTV01012534.1, read as the reverse complement.
ATTAAAATGTGACATGCTACTAAAAATAGAAACTAAAGAAACGTTTTGGAAAGTTTTACCTGGGTCTTGCACCACTTCACAAAAAAAATTTGGAAACCAACTGACTGAGTTCCTACGAGGATACTCATTTTCTAGGTGCCAGCCTCTTTAATATGAAAGTTGTTAATTTGACCACATGTTCCGTGTTCAGAGAAAAGGGGAAAACAAGAGAGAAGCCAACATCCCAGAGAAGGCACTAGAGAGAGCTTTGAAGTAAACCACAAGTAAACTAGCAATGTATACTTCTTTAAAACACAAGGAGCCCTCACATTTGCTGCGGTATGAAATCCCCTGGGCTGCGACCGTCGCTACAGAGGACAGGGTATTTTAGCACAGGCTTTAAGAAGGGTGGAAACATATCAAACTGCCATTGCATTTTCTAAGCAAACCAGAGATCAGAGGATGTCCTCTGCTGGCGAGGAAGATGTCTTCAGTTCGGATGCTCCCAGATCACTCTGGGCCTGGATAGTTACTCCTCTGCTGTTTGGGCAGAGTATTTATAAGGCATCTCGGAACAAGTACCAATGAAACAGCGAGTAAGAGCTGGCAGGGTAGAATTCTTATAGGATTGTATTCAACAGCTTCATGAAATTCCAAGCAGTTTTTTCCCAACTGCTCTTTACTGCCAGTAAGAAATGCAGGATGTAATGAAGATTTGTTGCCTTATAAAAATACCGTACAAGAACACAGGTTCTGACTGGCTGGCCTTGATCCCTACAGCCCCTCCTACCTGGAACTTCAGCCCTTTACTGTGGCTTGCCAAGAAATGCAAGAAAGAAAACTAAAAGCGTTACAGTAGCGCAGGTCTCTTCCGGAGGATGATTCAAAGGGCTGTTATATCCAAACTGGGGGGTTGTGGCAGATTTTTTCCTTCTTGCCACGTGCATGTCGTAGCCTTCTGCCAGCCTTCTCAAGCCACTCCGTACCACCCAGCCCTCTCCCCAGAGCTTTCCATGTCATTCGTTGTCTGGGGCTTTTCTTTACACTAGGTGTAGTTTCCTCCACAAACGGTGCTGACCTCCAGGAATCAAATTATCAGCAGCATTAAGGGATACAACTTGACTGTGTACCCTCCACACCATGTTTGCCAATCCTTGTTACAAAAGTTAATATTGTTAATATCGTAATCCCGATACTCCGATTGAAGCTGGAAGCTCAGAGACTTTGAGAGAGACTGTAGTACCCCATCACAAGAGCTGTAATTCCCAGACCCTGATATACTGATAACAGCTAGTACAATGAAGGCTTGTCTTCTTTTTTTTTTTCAGAACAAAGGAAAAAATACTCCAACTCCAATGTCATTATGCATGAGACTTCACAGTACCACGTACAGGTGAGTATGCAATGAAATGTTAAGGGGCTGAAAGGCTAACGTCAGTGACAGATGCTGGTAACAGAATGTGTTTTGTTTGTCCTGGACCTTCATTAGGCCAAAGAGGAGATGGGAACCTTCTTACAATAAGCAAGCGTCACTTTTCACGCCCTGGGAGAGGCAAACAGCAAAGCTGCTTAAAACCTCATATTTCTTTTCTCTAGTTCCTGGTCCCAGATGCCTGTAGATAAACTTTTCTCCTGAGCTTCCCACCCAGCTGGCTGCACTCACCATTTCTAGCTCCTGGACTGCAGGACACACTTTCAGACTTAGCCATCCGCTCTAATTTCCCTCCTTGAGCTGCAGGTCACCATGGTCCAGCCTGGACCTGGGGACTGAGACCACACAAGTCCTCTCAATCACATGTAACACGCTACTGAAGCTGGGGTCGTCTGGGCTTCTCACCCGATTCCTTTGAGCACAAAAGGGTAGGAAAGTAAAGAGCGTGTGTAGGTGGAGCACAGGAATTTCTTCACCACAGACACTCTGAGGAGATAAACTAAAGGAGCACGAGAGCAGCACAAGTCCCAAGACAATTCCTCTCCCAAGACTCACCTCGCTCCTTCCTACGAGTCAGAGGTTTCAGGCTGGACTGGATCCCTCTCCTTTCTCTTCTCTCCTCTTACATACTGCCTGCTCTGTCTAAAATCAATACCAGCTCTCCTGCCATCTTTTATTTCTCTGCTGCTCCTCTCCACGCTTCTGCTTTGGGGAGCAGCAGTTGTTCCATTGTGGTATGGCATTACTTGAATAGACTCTGGTATGGCTCACGGATCCCCCCACAAGGCTACGAACAGCTTTCCATGGCACAACTCTGAATCGCGCTCAAATCCTGTAACAAAGCCGGGTCCAGACTTCGATGGCTTCTCCCACATTGCATGACACAGGTCATCCCTGACCATCTTGCTGTCCCTCCCTTGGATCCTGCACATTTCTTTGAACCGAAGAGTGGGAGAGACACCCACATTACACAGGCTGCTTTGGGGACGGGGGGAGAAACAGAGACTGGTCACTGCTTCTGCATGTCCAGTGCGCCCAACACCAAAGGCTTGGAAGTTCCTAGCTTGTCCCCTTTCCCTTGCTGGGCTACATCTAGGACCAGTGTCTGGGGACATTTTGATTTTGAGGTCAGCAACTCTGTCCTTGTGCTATGAGGTGTGGCGTGTGCTCGGGAGGTCGCTGTCTCAGGGACTTGCCGAGGTGCCAGCACTAATCAGTTGTTCAGCCGGACACTTGTGTCATTACAGCCTGCAGATGGGAAATGCTTGACGAGAAGGGAGGGCAAAAATGATCATTAAGGAATATGAAGTTGGTTTAATTACATACAGACCTCTTTTCTACTTTAAATTTAAATTGAAAATGGCATACGAAACCATCACTTATAAAAAAATTTATTTCCTTTCTGAATAATCAAGATTCAGCAAATTAAAGTGTTGGGTAATTGGGGAGAAGAAAATGGGGGGAAACAAAAAGAGATGTTAAAAAGAGAAGGGAAATTCTGTACAAGGAAACAGGAAATGGAGAAGCTGTTGTCCTCTCTTCCTCCTGGGCATTTGAAGAAGAGTAGTGGGAGCTGTTGTCCCTCTCATCACCCTGTGCTTCAAACCCTTCTTGATCAGCATGGACAGACAGGTTAAAAACAGGGTTCCCATGGTAGTTACAGGAACTCATCTGCCCAAACAACAGAGACCACATCGATTATCATCTTTCAGCTCTCCCTCAGCTACTGTGTCCTCTCAAGTAATTCAAAACCCTTGAACCATGACAGCCATTAAGCCAAATTCATCTCCCAGTGTCACAGACACCCACTTAAAGAAGAGGAGCCAGCCTGGCTGTCCCGGGCCCGGCAACTCCTGGAATACAACACACCGGTGCAGGCCAGTGACCTCCGTACCACAGAGGCACCCGTCTGAGGCTGGACCATTCAGCACTGAAAACTGGGCAAGGCGAGAAAGGAAAACAGTTTACTAGGTTCATATTTAGTAGACAGGGCCCTCTCTTCTCTGGTTTAAGAACTAGTCCAGCAGAGAGCTTAAGTACACAGTTAGAAATAAAGGAGCCTGTTCAGTAGCTTAGAATGAAATTTAGATTTTTAAAAGTGCTTGTTTGGAAAGAGGCCCTGCTTTCCATCAGGGAAACTAACTCGATGGCCAGCCGCCCCATCAGTGGCCCTGCCAACCATCCCCATCAGCGACTCCTACCAAATAAAGTCACTTATGGAAGCAGACGAGGGACTTTAAACAGTGACACGTACATGAATTCTTATTAATTATGACATATGGCACCCATTTGTGAGTCTCTACCTTGAACTTTGACCAAAGCAAACAGGATTTCAGTGGCAGGCAGTAAGGCAGGAAGAGGTTTCCTCACAAGAGGCATTTTACACCCTTTGAAGTAATCTACAAGCTGACCAAGGTTTAATAGTGGACAGAGTCATTGCCTGTTCTTACAAAAGCTACTATCTTTTAATATCTGTCTGGATGAAAAGGGGTTTTAATGAGATAAATCAAAGACAGTAGCAAGCTTCTCTCCCTCTCAGTCCACCAGCAACAAAAGAAAATGGAAAAGAAAAAACATTCTAATGAGTCTGAGTGAGACCAGTAGCTTTCCCTTCCATGAACGTTAACTTACTTAGCAGTAAACAACAAAGGAATTTATGAAGATTGTAAAACTGGCAGGTAAAATAATAGAACCGATAAGAATGCCCGTCATCAGGTACAAACCAATTCTCTTCACTGCTCAGAAAGCAGAGGGTTTGTCACCTCTACACAGATAATATTGACTTTGCGAATACCTTTTCGGGCACTATTTTAGAATTACAGTAACATATACCTGAACATGTTTGTCATATCTGATTGCATGGCTAATCTCAGCTTTCAGCTCAAATACGTGCCAAGAGTTTTATTTAGACAGTGCCTCACCCCATACCTTTGCTTTATGAACACAGGATTGGGTCTTGCACTCTGCAGTGTTTATTCTCTTCTCTGCTCTTTCCAGTCTTTGTGAATTATCCAACAACCACATTAACAACAAATTGGTCACCACAGATCCTCTCTACCCCTAATTCCCACCATCAACCACCATGTTTAAAGACTCAGCCCTTTCTGCCTGTCAGGGCTACCAGTGCTTTAAATCTGAGCCTTTCCCACTGCATCCACCTTGTCTGGAGTGGATTGCAACAGTGGTTCTTGCCTGTGCTTCAACATGATCATCCACGGCTCCATGCTCCGAGTACACGGATCCTCCTCGGGTCCATCTGGTCTGTATCACAGCCTCTCCAAGGTCCCTTCGCGACCCATCTCCACTGCAGGACAGTGCTGGTTCCCTCCCTGGTGCTGGAGCATGGTCAGCTTTTGCTGCCTCTTACTCTGCCTCCCACTTTGCATCTCCCTGAGCTTTTACAGGTTAAAAAAAAGGACTTCCTTCCCAAACAACTCTCTCATCCTCCTCCGTTGCCCTCTGAGGCACATTGCTGATTGTGGACACTACCTGTTGGGTTACTTAATCAGCTCAAGAGCTGAGACTGCTACTGGGAACAGAGATATTTTCCCCCAGCCCTTTCCCTTCTTGTGGTTTGCATCTCTTACTTGCTGGTCTTCTGGGATGAAGATTGTCTTTTTGTGCCATGCCGGACCCTGACCCCGATACAGCACCACTCTAGCAGAGAGTCAGCACTTGAGAAAGAAACTGCTTGAACCCTAAAAAGGTTATGTCTGATCACTCGGAGAAGGCACAAAAACAAGGGATCAGGGGGAGAAAAGCCAGGCAAAACTCGTCCCTGAACTAAAGACAACAAAGAGCATCTCCGAATTTCACATCCCAATTTGTGGCTTGCTTTAAACGCACCCCATTTTTCCAGCTCTTGCTTTGAAACCAGGCTGCAGGATTTGTGCATCAAAGACAAGCTGGAGTTTCCACTGCCACCATCCACACAAACGCTAAATGCCCAGAAGGCTTGTTTCTGGGGTTGCTGCACCGTTGCCCCCAGACCCACAGCAAACACATGTAATGCATCTGCTCTACCCATGGTACCTGGGTCTCCCTGCCAGAAGGGTTAATCTGCTCTGTGGCTCTTCAGCTGACCCACAGCTGATTCAGCAGCAAGGTGTTATTTACCCTATTGCTACTGAGTAGGGGAAGCGGGGTGAAAGGGTGATGCTGGTGGATGGACCTTCGGTATTCCAGGGAAGAGAGCGAGCCGGGACCTGGCCTGGTAAGCCTCCCAGCAGCAGGCCCTTGGACTAGCTGCGGCACAGATGCATTGGTCAGGCATATGACTTGCCCATCCAAAAACCTCCTGCCTTTCTCTCCTGGAGAAAGTTGGTTACGACAGGGAAAAGCTTCAGCTGCTTTCCCAGTCAGGCATGCTCTCCTTCCCTTCTCCTCATCAGGAATGCAGCAGAGGGAACAAGGTTAAATGGGACCATTTCCTTCTCCTTCCTGAATTTTTTCCCTTCCCCTGTTGTCACCTGAACATGTGGCCTGTCACTCGCACAGGACAACTGCACAGAAAACACCCCGGCTGCTCTAAGCAGGCAGGGCTCCCAGCTTCTCCTGCCTTGCAGTCCCCTCTGCTGGCAGACACACACGTTCTCCCCATCCACGCAACGCAGCGCTCGCTCTCAGTGGCTGCTGATCGGAGTGGAGATAAAGTACCTGCATTTCTGGAGTGGCCTTCACCCACTGCTGGGGGGGCACACACACACCGTTTGGATGCAATGCAGCCCTTCCTGCAGCTGCCTCCTGCCCTGCCTAGCGTCCCCCTCGCACAGAGCCCCAGGAGCAGTCCGAAGCCTGCAAGTGCAGCTCCATTACACAAACTCTTTGTAAATACGAGTGCCAAGCGCAAGGCTTGATCACCACACGCTTCAGGACACAGTTAGAGCAGGGATGGGAAAGCCCGTGAGTGCAGTCACGTCTGGGACGTCACCACCTTACCGGGGTAATCTAGCAAGGCCACAGTGCAGGACAGAGGCAAGTAGCAAAAAATCCCTTCTTACAGTCAGCGACGCCAATTTTCACTACCATGAGGGCTGATTTGGGTGCTTTTGGGGGGAAGGTAACGTGAGGGGATCGAAGGGCTGGCGCTGAGTGAGCTGCCGGCTTTGGAGCTGTCTTGCAGACGTAGCTTTGCAGCGCAGAAGCACTCTGGTGCAGCTGTGCTGCCTGTTGAACTACCCAGGGCAGGGGACCTGGCCAAAGCCCATACATCGCATGGATCCCACCTCGGCACAGAGGACTAACATTTGCCCATGGCTTGTGTGAGTTGTTTGCCTGCGACAAGTTCCACACAGGATGATCTGCTACATGAGAAGAGCAAAACGCAAGCGCTTTTAGCTTGGCAAGTGAAGTTTAACTACCGTATTTAAATTTTCAAGCCAGTTTCAGAAAAGCCAGGGGATTAACTCGTGTATACAAAGCATTTGCAAACACTCGCTGCTGGATGGGGGCCAGAGCTGCTAGGATTGACATACGATGAGATAAATGTGCAAGCAGTGAAACTCGTTATGAAAACCCTTGCTGCATTATGAAACCCTCATCTTTCACCACTACAGACAGGCAGGTGTCTGTAACATGAACGTACGCTTTCTGCAGTGACTCTTTCATGCCTGTGCTCTAAAAGGCAGACGAATAGTAGTTCAAGCCTTTAGAGATGGTTTCACTGCTTATTTATGGTACGCACACCAAAAGCTTTTTCACCCATTTTCTCCTCCTTTCCTCCCAACTTCAGCACTTGGCCACATTCATCATGGACAAGAGCGAGTCCATATTGACGGTGGACGATGCTATTCGAAAACTCATCTTGCTCAGCTCAAAAGAGAAGATCTGGACGCAGGAGATGCTGCTGCAAGTGAACGACAAGTCCATCCGCCTGCTGGACTGCGAGTCCCAGGTACCCAGAGCTCTGCGGGAGCTGCCCACAGGTTGATGTGTGGGGTGCAGCGTGTGCCCTTCCCGTTCTGCCTGGGAGGGCCATTTCTAAGGAACCCAAACAAGGGCAAATCACCTCCAAAATCCACTCCTGGGCGTGTGGGGGCTGGCTGACTCTAATTCAAAGGGCAGGTAGGTGTGAGATGATTTATTCATGGCTCCAGAGCACAGATACTCCAAGTGAGAGATACTTAGAGCTCTGCTCCAGGCCAACAGTAAAACTGCTTTCTGTGGGAGTGATGCAGACTTGCAGATCCACACAGATCAGCATAAAGCATAAGCAGAGAGGGACAGACATATTACTTGCATTAAAATAACACACAGGATCACCTGCCTGAGAACAGTGCTCCATTTTGACAGGTGATACATGTACATGCACACAGGGCACCTAATCTGAGGGGAAAGAGCAGCCAGATAATGGGAGAGGGATGGCGCTGCCCTGATTTTAGCAATGAGAAACTAAACAATATTAGGCCAAGGTCATCCAAGGAGACAGCGGGAGGGTAAGCCCCTCACAGAAAGCATCTTTCCTCCCAGTGCTCTGCTGGGATGCATGACAAACATCCTGGTACAAGTAGAGCGCAGCAATAAGATGATGGTGAGCAACAAAACTCAAGTTATTGTAATCTCATGCTGGGCCCCATATTCAGGACTCGGAGGAGAACAAGAGCTCACCTGTTTGCCATCCACCTCTCTTCTATTCCACAGTCCCAAGCCACTGCCCCTCTGCAAACCTTGATAACGTATCTTTGAAGAGCCCAGCAAACCCCTGCTGAGAAGCACAAGCTCTGCCAGGTCTCTCTCTTCAAACAGGGATCCCAGGAACTGTGTAGGACCATTCCCCGTCAGTTCAATAGTTCCCCATTGCATGACCCCTTCCTCTTTCTCTTCCAGGAGGAGCTGGAGGACTTCCCTCTGCCAACAGTCCAGCACTGCCAAACGGTGCTGAATCAGATGCGCTATTCCTCCATCCTCCTCCTGGTGTGTCAGGATTCGGAGCAGCACAAACCTGACATCCACTTCTTCAACTGCGACGAGGTGGAGGTGAGCAGAGCCCTCCTTGCTGGTGTGAAACAGAGAACAAAACATGCTCCTAGCTGTCTGCCAGCCCTTTCTTCCTTTGCCCACTTTGAGCCCTCAATCCTTTCTAAAGCAAAGCCCTTAAAAACATCCCTGTTTTATCTCTGAGGCGGAGATGGTTCATGAGGACATAGAAAGTGCCCTGGCAGACCACAAGCATGGGAAGAAGATACGGCCACAGACACTCAAGTAAGTACTGCAGGATACAGCTGGGAGTAAAAAAAAAAATAACCACAAAAAGCCCTATTTGCCATGGTGCGTTCACACACCAGTCTCTCAGAAACAGGATCAGCAGCCACTGACAGGCTTGTTCCGCACTGTTTCCCTTGCAGAGCAAACCAAGAAAAGATCAGGCAGAGACAATCCATCCTCCCACCGCCGCAAGGGCCAGCTCCCATCCCGATCCAGCACGACATGCGAGACTCAGCGATGAACAGGAACCGGGTGGCACCCCTTTCCCAGCACGATGCAGGTACTGGGAGCACTCCGAGTGCAAGTCTGTCCTGGGGACGGGGGACTCGTTAGCCCAGACAGCCAACCCTCCTGAAATGGCCTGCAGTCACTTCAGGCCCTCTCTTGCTGGAGCACAGGGAAACCCAGTGGTTTTTCACTGTGTTGTATAGACACATACCAAAGGCACAGCATTTTGTTGCATGTCTGGTTGTGCTTTATAAATGCCTAGAAATTGGGCTGCAGCAAACATTTGTACCCACTGGGCTAGCCGTAGGCATCTTCTGCTCAACGACAGCTCAATAAATCAAAGCTCTAGAAACTCCTTGTAATGACACCTGTATTTTGGGGATACTGAAATTCCCAAAACAGGTGAAAGCCCCTTATAAAGCTGAATGATCGCATCAAGTTTGGACCAGGCACCGGTGATCTTCAAATGTACAGACAAGACAGGCCTGGTCAGAAAGGCAAATTCCTGGCTCTGCTGACTTCACAGGAGCCAAGATTGCACCCTCAGAAATCAAGTGGTTTGCATGAATTCTCCTAGAGTTGAGTGTGGGCATGCAGATCTGAACTCACCTCTCTCATGTGCTAATCTAAATCTTATTACAAAACCATCCTGACTTCAGCCCATCTGAGCTGGTCTCAAAAACTTGTATTTCTCTTTGGAGAAAGAAGTAACAGAAATAAGCTCCCGGTAACAGAAATAAGCTCTTTCTCTGACAAAAGCTCAAATTGACTAAAATGACGAGCAAACTGCAAGCCTTTCTTATCACTGCCTGTTGGACCACCTGCTCTTAGGATTAATTTCTAGGTTCAAGGAAAACACGTAATCAGGGTACTATAAGAAGCTCCAAACACCAGCTGAGGAGAGAAAACACTCATTTCCCTGGGACGGGATCTGAAGCCAAGCAGCTGCTCTGGCCTCCTGAACGGAGAGGCTATTTAAGGTCGAGTTTTGCATAATGAAAAGAAGACCTATATTTCAGAGCTGGACCGTGTATAAACATCTGTATTCTGATGCACGGCAGTTTTTAATAAATGGCCACCCTTAACTCTGCCCTTCCCAGGATGGGAATAAAAGCATAAAGCTTTAAGTCCGTTACTTACATCAGCAGAGCTGGGCATTTACCCAGGCAGGATTTCTGGATCTGTGAACACGGAGCCTGGCGTGAAAGCAGGTGTCAGGAGAAAGCCTTGAATGATGCCTGTTTGCCGAGATCATTTCTCCTTTGAAACACGCCTTACTGCTTTTTTCTACAAAACCTGACAAAACTAATCACCTCATCTTAGCACTTAAAGATGACGTACATTTTTCACGGTCCTTTGCCAAAACCGCCTCCCCGGTTCTCCCACTTTATATATCCTGCTGTCCAAACACCTGCTGTGCCAGCCCTTCCAAACCCCACTTCACTGAGCTGACACGTTATTCTTTTCACAAGAGGCCACCCGAGCAATTGTTCACACCGAAATATCACCCGCTCACCGAGTGTCTGTCTTCTGGAAGCCAGGAGGTGCCCATATTTTTTTAATTGCAGGAGGTGTTTTTTTTTTTTAATACACATTAAAAACACTTGAGAGACCGCACACAAGTTTGTACAAAAATGCTGGTTTGTGCACGGGCCTGTCTACACATCAGTCGTGCAGAATTCCTGGCATGCTGCTTTCTAGCAAGGGACAGTTGCATTCACTTCCAGGTCTCGTTTCTTCTTTCTCAACTGCAGTTTAGTTAAACTGGTACCTCTGGGACAAGGAAGGCTCCTGCGGAGAGCTATAGGTTAGAAGAGAGAGTGGGAGTTAATCTAATGGCACTTTTCAAACACGTGGAGTGCTCTTCAGCTCCTCTGTGGGTGCAAGTCAGCTTAGGTGCATCGAAGGCAAAGGAGTTAGTGACTCACAGCATCTGGAGACTGAGGCTTGCACGTCTCTGCCCGTAGCTGACAGCTGGATGCTCTTTCTGATTCATTCACGGCTTATATTTGAAAACAGGCAGCATATCAACACAGAGGGTTGGCAGGCAGGTGCTGTGCCCCTGGAAGATTTAATCAGCAACTTTGATCACCTCCTGTATTTTGTGATCTCCTTTGTGATCTTTGTGAGCACCTCAGCTCTCATAATCCAGAACAAACAATCAAGCTGGGAATTACCATCCCATGAGTCCCTGCATTTAATGGAGCCCATTTTCAACCTCCGATAGTAAATATATTTTTTTGTCCCTCTCTTGTTTGTAGACTATGAACGACGAGGCTCCAGCTCTCATGACCACGAAGAGTCCCGAGCCATCTTTGCACAGAAGATTGAAAAAGAAACGGTTGGTAACAAGAATGGTGCACAGTCAATAGGCGGAAGGAGGGAGAGAAGAGAGGAAGGAAGCATGGGGCTCCTCCGTGAGCAGATATTTTATGCATAATCTAGTCATTGTTAAACTGATACCTACTGTTCATAAATATAAGGTGACAAAAGCAAAGCTCCATCACTGGGTCGGTTACTATCTCCTTTGACCTGAGGTAGCTCTGCTGATTTCAGATCTGCTCCTCCCCTGCCCACAGTGCGGTCTTGGGGTTATTTTCCATTAGCAGGGGTCACTTGTCACTTTGATAAGTGTAGCACACAACCAGGCACAGCTATGCATTTGGAAAGTGAAGAATTCAGCTTAATTTCATGCCTGGATTCCCCATTTCTGTGCATTCTTCCAGGAAAAGAAGCAGGCACTGGGATTCAGGCTTCCCAGGCGCGTGAGGTTTGGGCTCTCTTTCACCTTGGTTTGTCGCATTTCTGCCCTCACAGCAAATCCTGAACTGCACTCTGGATGACATCGAAGTGTTTGTCGCCAGGCTTCAGAAGGCTGCAGAAGCATTCAAACAGCTCAACCAAAGGAAGAAAGGGAAGAAGAACAAGAAGAAAGGGCCCGCAGGTACAGTGCAACAGCTAGAACAAACGGGGAACACGGGCGCAGGTGAAGGTTGGGAGGAGACCTCAGCTCACACACCGGCGAGGCCAGGTTGATGCAGCAGCGTGGCTATGGACCCAACAGCAGCTACACCAGTTTGGAAGGTGCCACTGCTCTGTGGGGACCTCTTGTAGAGCACACAGAGCTTAGTGAGGCCTCCAACACAGAGAACGACTTTTGGTTTTCTTGAACCCTTGATTTTTAGTAGTTCTAGTCTCAGCACCCTTTATTGCGAGATGAAACTTTCCTGAAAAAAGGATGTTCTAATTAAAGTGTCTTTCTTTCCACCTTCTTATAAAAGAGGGCATGCTGACTCTTCGAGCAAGACCCCCAAGCGAGGCCGAGTTCATCGACTGCTTCCAGAAAACCAAACTGGCTTTTAACCTCTTGGTAAGACCCGGAGGGTATTTTCATCCCATGCAGTGACAGAGCTTTTCCCCAGATATCACAGTAGTAAGCATTTAAAGTGAAACTTGAACTGAAAACACTATCAAGGGCCAAAGATATGAATTCCAGATTCTTCAGAATCTGGAACAAACATTGCATCAGGCTTGTGCAGGTTCCTTGGGCCAAAGTGTTAAACTGAAACTAGAAGCATAAAGTCCAGGATGTGCCTGAGCAGCCAGGGGCCTTGCAATGCCTGGATCTCTTCTCAGATACAGTCCTGACTTAAAGCATTTGTGAAGCTGTGAGCTTAGAGAGCCAAGAACTGCCGTGCCCACCCTGCTGATAGCTGTGCAAAGGCTTACATAGACATCCCCACTCTAAATATTCGCTTCTGCTTGCGGCCTTTAAAAGTCTGGGTAGCCTTCTGAGAGCCATAGTCTTTGTTATCCTTACAAGGCATAAAACGGAGGACTGCAAACATTAAAAAAGAAAAAAGTCTTATCTACTTTAAATTGTTCTCATCCGATTCCATCTGCAGAGCAGCTGTAAAGCTGCCCCAGCCAGCGGCCTGGAAAGTCTCTGGTTAACAATATCTGATGTCTCTCACTGCCCTGAGATTCCTGGCTCCTCCTCTCTTTCCCCCTGGAGAAGCTGTCATCTTAAGAAGGGGATGAAAAGCAGAAGCATTTACACTTCTTGAGACGTTCCCAGCTCTGCCTAGTGAAGTATGCGAGACCAGGAGGGTAATGAGCCGGAAGGAAATATTCAGTTCTGACCAAACTTGCCCAGCGAACACAGCCTAACAAGACCCTTCCTGCAGTTATTAGTAAGGAAACCACAGAGGTTGTAAACAACCTGAATGCAGGACACCAAGATCCGACCTTTTCTTTTAGAAGCAAATATGCATCATTTTTGCCTGCTTGGGACCAGAACTGAGTCTTCGAGGTGGCAGCTCTGGCCAGCAATCACTGCTCTCGCACAGGCTGACCAGGTGCCCCACCAAGGCTACGCCACCCATCCACAGTGGGATGTTAGCTTCCCTGAAGAGGCAGCTGAGGATTCTCCAAGTGCAAAGAAATCCCGGCCTGCCCGTTGTATCCCAGCCCTTTCTGACTGCTGACACAACCGAGATAAATGATAGCGGAGTCAGCGTGGTCGGACAAACCCTTAGTCACAGCCCAGGTCTGCGCTGGAGCGAGTGTCCTACCCTGGCCACTGCTGACCACGCAATGCGGCCTCAAGTGCCCATTACTGTGGATCTGTGCGAACACTCCGGCACGCAGCCCCTGAGCTCAGCACCGCTGCTGCTCCCCTGGCAGCGGCGTGGGACTTGTTCACACGTAGGAAGTTCATTCACACGGCAGAGCTCTCCCTGCACTCGGGCCCTGGACTTCGCTGCCTTTGTATCCACAAACCCACAAAGAGCAGCTGCTCTCCTGTCAAGGGGCTGAGGGCAAGTAAGAAGGAGAGCAGGGAATCAGTGGTGGAGCACTGCCACGTCTGCCCCAGCGCTGCTGTCGCAGGCCACCTGGCTGTAAAGTCCTTTTGAAGTGCCATTTCATTTAGTCACCTAACTGCCATCCGTTATTCCACACTTTCCACTCCACATTAATGTTTAATCACCAGCATTTAAAATGCCTTGCATTTCGGTAGGGAGGAGGGAGTCTGTTTTCTATCGCAGCAATGCCAGTAGCACAGGAGACAAGAAAGAGGTGAAAGGAAGCACAGACTGAAGCGATTTCTCACCACAGCTTAGCTGATTGCTGTTAATGAAATGCAATTCTTATAGTAAAGCAATCCTAAGCATTTCCTCCTCCATCCCACCTCCAAACCCCAAGCGTTTCAGTGGCCAGGGTAGCTCTAGGCGCTGCAGGCAAGACCTTGGTGGAGATTTTTCCTTGTCAGCAACTTGCCAAGGGACCCTGCAAAACACTTGTTCTGTGGGAACTAGTGGGATTTTCAACTTTGCAAGAGTCGGATGCAATAGACCTGACCCTCCCTCACTAAAACTTTCAAAATAAGCCAAGGTTTTCTGCTTCTGCTCAAAATAGCTTCAAAGGGACTGGTTTTAACAGAGTAGGTGCTCCACCACTCCTGAAATTCAACATCCTTAGAAATGGACACAAAATAGAAATGACCTAAAGCTGAATGATTCCCACGCCCCGACCACTCACTGTTCTTCCCTGATTAAGTGCACTGTTGAAAGTTTCCTTACTTTTCAGGCTGCATTAACTGTGGCAAATATCAGCGAGCAACAACCCCTCCATGCGACAGAAAAGAGAAGCCAAAATCAGGTTAGGATTAAACTGGGTTTCCTTTCTCTTTTCAGGCCAAACTGAGAAAGCACATCCAGAACCCCAACGCTTCGGAGTTGGTGCATTTCCTATTTGGGCCGCTGGAACTGGTAAACCCGATTCACAGGTTTCACTGTGAACTCACTTTTTATTTCTAATGTTGCTTTTGCACTTAGAGGCAGCTAGATTATGCAGAAGAGTTAGAAGATTGCTCACAACTGGCTAAAGCTTTCCCAGTAAAGTCTAGAAGCAGCAACGCCAATGTTTCTGGCCTCTGATCTGATTTCCAGCTTGAACTAAACACACAAACCCAGCAAATACAACTCTTTCCACCCCATTAACAAAGGCCTACTGTGAACAAAAGTGCAAGCCAGCTATGGTTCCCACTGGGAATCTGCCTGACCTCACCTTCAAGCAAACACGGCTCAGTATTTGCACTGAAAATAGGAAGCAGAAATCCCAGCTTGAGAGAGAAGCCAGAAGGGACACAGAAATACCAAGTGATTTTCCATTTTTTAAAGCATCAGCTTGCGATATATCCTGTCTCTAACAATGGCTAATTTTTAGCTCAGACCTTGCTTTGACTCCAATAGAAAAATTCTTTATGTTCCTCCGAACTGTCCAGTCTTCTTCAAAGATTTAGGTTGATGTTTCTTGAGACAACTGAGCTGATCTAGGGCTTAGCTGCTGCCAACAGGAGTCAGGCCATCCCTTGTCATGAAGGCTTGCCCTCTGGCTTTTATTTTTTTACCTTTGAGAACTTAGTCAGGAACTATTTGCCTTATTTGTCTATTTGCCTTAATAAAATCTGCCAATCGAGTACTATCAGTGCAGTACAAGGATAACAAGGGGATGCTGAGGGACTACAGCATCCCTTTTAGGTAGCAGCAAACCATTAGTTTAGTTCATTTGTGTTGTGAAACCTCACCCTTACGTATGAAGGCATAGAGGAGAACTTTGGAAGTGTAATTCTAATGTGAATTAGCCTGGTTTTAGAGGTACTCACTGCGGAGGGTACACTGGCTTCCTTCGGAGTGGGCAGGCATAGAGACTGCAAAGGATCAGAGCCACTGATTTGTCTGTCTTTGATTTCTGTTCCTTTGTGCTTGTGCTGGTTTGATATTTTGAACATTTCCTGCAAAATCTCTCACGTTTGTGTGTAATCCAGATCATCAATAGCTGTGGTGGCCCTGAGCTTGCCAGGTCTGTCGTTAGCCCACTTCTTTCTAAAGACACCACAGATTTCCTCAGAGGACACCTGACACCAAAAGAGATAAACCTCTGGGAGTCCCTGGGAGAGGCATGGACCAGATCCAGGTGAGGACAGAGCTGCCATCTCACCAGGTTCCCCATACTCTTGAGAAAGGCAGACAGGATGATGGATTTTATAGCTGTGTCAGAGGGTCAAGGGTGCCCTGATGCCCCTGCTTCTCCCCGACACGCTTTGAGAGATGCATTCCTCACGACTCTCACCACATATCACATATTCCCCACTTCACGTCCTAGAGCTGAATGGCCCCGAGAAGCAAACATCCCCACCTACATCCCCAAATTTCGCAACGGCTGGGAACCGCCCATGGAAATCTTCCGCGGAGCTCCCTGGGAAATAGACATCGGGCACTTGCAGGAAGAGGTGAGTCTCGTGCCCCTGGCCATTCTCTCTTCTTTTCCCTCTCCCTCCCCCTTTTTCAGAGTGAGAGATGGATCTGTGGAGTTTGCGGTGGTGCGTAACAAGCAGTCAGCTCAAAACTCAGTTGGATCTGGTCACTTCAGTTAAATATGGAAAGAAAACAAGGCCAGAAAATGGCAGCCATAATCAGCCCTTCCTCCTGATCAACAGCAAATAGGATACTATACCGTAACCGAGCCCCATGGAGACAGGTTTGCCTGAAGAACATTTCTTTAGCATGTACCTCATCGTGACCAAAAGCTTCCAGACCACCATCCCTCTGCCACTCACTCTCCTTTTCTCTGATACAGCTTTCCCCTTCCCTGGTAATGCTGACTTCAGTTTTACCTTTCCAGCTATCATCAGCCAATGGATATCCTTACCGTAACTCCTCGCTCAAGCGCGGCCAGGCTGCTGATCAGACACAAGCTGTGGATGCCTTTAAACAGAACGTAACTCAGCATGTAAATAGGTAACGTATCAGCACCACCCTGGACAACGGCGCCTCAGCTCCCACCCTGTAACCTCATAAGCACCCACTGCAACATCTCATGGCACCAGAATGCTTTGGCATCCTGGTAGGTAGCTCTCTGCCATTATTAATTCAGGCTTGTTAACAAGATCAAGAGAACTCAAAGATCAGACGAGGGATTATTCATGTAAACACTGTCTGCTTTTTAATCACCAGCAGGTCTACAAGGAAATGGGTTACATGTGTTTTCCACCACAAGAGGCAAACACATTGACTGGCTTCACTAGTCAATCAGTATGCCTTGTTTCATAACATCTGCCCACCAAAGTGATATTAAGGATCACACGCCAAAGATACCGTGCTGCACTTTTGTCCTCCATACGTTTAGAGAAGGTACTCTCTCTCCATGCATCCTAAAGCCACCGCAGCTGGCATAGAAAGAGCCTGCTTATAGGAGGAACCTGTACCAAGGCACGAGCACACACAAGCTTTCTGCTGTTGAAAAACGCAGTGCTGGGGAAGAGCAGCCTGACCTCAGCCGCAGTGCACGGAAAGCGTTTTAACTGAGGCGGTGCCATTTTGTTCCACTGAGGGCAGCAGCTCCTCCTTTTGCTTTCAGTCACAACCAAAGGGAAAGACATTTATTAGAGGCTGAATAAAATGAGAATGTGTTTCCCATCTTGCCCGTGTCTCCATCAGGAAAGCGACTAGGGGTTGAGGTCAGAGAACTCTTCTTAATGAGATAAATCCAGAAAATGGGGGGAAAAAAAAACCCCAACCCTCCCCTTTCTTCAGAAGTCTTGGAAAGTTCAGTTCCCAACCCAGAACCAACCAGGCTCTTTTCCAAGGGAAAGATGGCTCTTTCACAATTTAACCAAAACACTCTGCCTCACTGCTAGTTTTCTATCACCGGTTACTCTGTTCTATAAAATCTTTATGAAAGTACTTTTGGTTCAAAGTTTAGAGGATTTCCATCCACTTGCTTGTTTACATGTGCTTACGCCTTTGCAATTTTCCCAAGGATTTCTGAGCTTCAACAAACTCTTCCTGAATTGCAATTTAATTCTCTGCTGTACTCCGCTTTGCAGTGATTTGACATGAGGTTATCAACCTCAAATCTTTGAAGACTGGAAGCTGAGACCCAGCAAAGCACAGAACCATGCACTTTTCTGTAGCCAGCTCTAGACTAGGAAAAAAAACCTTTAAGCCAGACTGTTTTTTCATGGTTTTATGTTCTAACCTAAAAGATTTATAAGCTCTACTACTACTACAAAAAAAGTTCAGAACCACAACAAAATACCTTAAATCCAATTATATCAGCAAAATAACTCACTCTTCCCATTCACCCCACCAAAGGTCCTGGTGGCACCATAAAATGGGACAGATTCAGTGTTGAGTAGGGAAAGAATTATGAAAACAAGTTCTCTTCTCCAGTTCAAATCTTCTCAGTGACGTTATGAAAAACAAGGAGAACTTAGTTTACATGAGAACATTTGAGTCCATCTTTAGTGACTGGTAGATAACACACATAAGGAAACACTTTAATCTGTTAGTCTCAGCACAGGCAAACTATAAATAGTAGTATTGAGTCCTGGAATACAGATTATCAGCATGCCTTTTTACCAAGGTGACCATTTCCCTGAGACACCACCCAGTCTAACTACAGTGTGGGCTCACGGAAGAGCAGATGAGGATCTCTTTTCTCCTGGTATAGGGGTTGTACCAGTTTACCTACCCTTCAGACTGTCAACAGCAAGTTTTCCTTATGGATAACATTTGAGAAAAAAATATCAACGTTAACGACACCGAAGCAGATGCTAAAATTGAGACTATGCTTAGATGCCTTCTTCAGTCCAGAGCAGACTTCAGCTAGGTTTACCCAGACATTTGCCAAGGTCACAGTCCTGGGACAGACATATTTCCTGCTGTACTCATGCTTTTTCCAGGGTAGTTTGAACTAGTTTTCTAACCAAGAGACCCTATATTAACAAAAATACCCATGCATCAGTATTATTATTTACACCGGGGCCTTTGGCTGCAGAGAACCATCATGAAAGCCCCAAGCAATATGACAATAATCGGGGAAGGTCACTTGTGTAAAAGCCAGGTGCGTGCAAAGTACACATTAGCCTCAACCCAGGTGCGTGCAAAGTACACATTAGCCTCAACCTCCTCCAGCTGTCACCTCTTTCCTCATGACTCATTTACCTTCTGGAATGCTACAAAAGAAGTAATTTCCACCTAACTTGGCTTTCCTCCCCCTCCCTGCCTTCAGGGCACTGCAGGGTGAGGCCACCACTCCCCTTCTTGACTGGTGGATTCAATCTGTTGGAGAGTCCCCTCCAAGCTCTCCCCCACCGTAGACTTACAATTTATATATTGCACAATGGCTGTAACCAGACCAAGAGTTGTCCTAAATCAAGCGAGCTAAAGACAGCGCTACAGCCATAGGCATGATATCAAGCCACTGAACCACTGGTTTCAACCTTTTTCAGGCCACCAAAAGTTATCTAATGAAGACAGTAAAATGAACTGAAACTAAGCATAATGGGCTTGCTTTTCAAAGTCAGGTTTTACAGCTACCTCAGAAGCAGTCCACAAAGAGCCAGGTTTTCACGGATCGTAGACTTAAAATCACTGACCAAAGGCAAGAACACGGTAATGGAAGAACATCAGGCTAAAACCCAGAGTTGCTAGCAGTGCTGGAAGCACGGGCTTCACCGAGTTACATAGAACGTGACATAAACTGGAGGAGAACCTGACCCACTGTTGGCATGCCCACCCTGAATATGGCACCCACTGCCTCCTCCTCCATCGAGTAGCTGTGCAGGTTGCAAGTCATAAGCAGAAAGATCCACAGAAGGTGCATTAGTTTCTCCCTGCCCTTACACAACGAGGCAAGGCAGTTTTTCCATACTGCAAATGTTCTTGGAATTAAAAAAATAACACTACACCCATCCTAACCAGAGAGGAAAAAGATGAGATCTGCAAAATTTTCCTAAGCCAGGCAAAAAAAAAACCAACAAGAAGACCAACCACCTATGAGAAAATAAACCCTTTCAGTTTGGGTCAAAGGAAGTCTTTCATTGCACTTTTGGGACCATTTTCCATTTTTGATGATCTACCATATTTATTTTGCCTCTCTCTCCAAATGACAAGTCAGTTCAACATTGAAAGCCATATATTCTTGTGTCAGGCATTCCCAAGCAAAATACTCAAACCCATTCCTTTTCCCCAAAAACGTATCTTAGAATAGAAACACTCAAACTCACCTTTCCTGGGAACCTGCAGAATTCTGCTTCAGTAGCTCAGCGGTCATTGCCTGATAAAAAACCCCACAGCTTTCCAGGCAGCTCTACCTACACTCATTTTCAACACCCTTTCTCCCAGCACCAGTACCACCTTCTCCCCTGCTCTGGCACATGGGGCAGTTGTTTCCACTTAGCAGGACATGAAGGTTTCACACTTATTTTTCACAGGAGGTGCAATCAGAGCATTTTGTTTGTGCTTTGTCGGCCTCCCCACTCCTTGCTGCAGCAAAGAAGTGACTGACAGGGGAAGAAGTCTTTTCTTCCACCCTGAAAGCAGCAGCCTCGCAGTCCCCCAGTAAGGCCACTAACCAAACAGCCCTACAGCTTTTATTTTACCTTTTTTTCCTTTTTTTTTTTCTCCCCAGCACAGTGTGTTTTACTAAAATGAGGGGTGAAAACCTTCCTCAAAATAGCAAAGAGGCACTGCCCCTTCCCAACACCAACACAAGCATCTCTCTACCTGCACTGGCACACAGTCTTCACCGCCCCTCTTTTGCCAGTGAACCTCTATCGCCCTAGTTATTAGATGGGCCTCCATTAAAACTCCATATTTTTTTTTCCTGCAGGAATTTTGAGGCACAGGGAATGGCTCTGCTGAAGAGATATGCCAAAATCCGCTATGATTTCACTGCGCGAAATGCCAACGAACTCTCAGTGCTTAAGGATGAAATCCTGGAGGTAAGTGACTGTGCTTGGGGAAAAGGTGTGCCTTCCTCCCCTTTCCAGGAACAGGAGAGAGATCTCAAGATACCGGCAAGTGCCAACTCATTTTTGCTTGGTGTTTTCTGAGCTTTGCTCAAATCTAAAGCTTTACGTCTGAGCTGGAGCAGGCTGGCTGTATGCACTGGGTCATTTGCCAGCTGAAACACATCAGTCACATCTTTACTAGCAACCAGGAGGAAGGCAAACAAGCCGCTGTAGTACGCTGTCCACCCACTTGCTGGGCCTATGCTCATTATTACCACTCCCCCTGCAAAGGACTTATTTTCTATGAAAACATCCTTTTTCGTAACCTTTCTCTTACCGCAATACTGTTGGCAGCTGGAGAATGCAGGACGTGACTTGGTCTACAGACTAACTGTAACAGATCTATGACTTGAAAAAAAGGCTTCTGTTCAGAAATGTAGCTAGAATGGGAAACGTGTGTGGGTCTTGCCAGCAAAGCTCATCCATTCTGGGAAGATTACGTAAAAAAAAATAATTTAAAAAGTCACAGTTCTGGGTAAAAACAAGCCTGCTGAAAGGAGCAGGGGGGCAGGAGCAATAGGAGATATCTCAGCAACGAGCAATCTCCTTGCCACATCATGGTTATGATGCAATTTTTACGTGTTATGAGGTGACACATGATCAAGTTGTATGACAGCACTCCGGCATCTTTGGCAGGAGTCTCTCTTGATTTTTTTTTTATTTTTTTTTATTGCAAAAAGACAACACAAATTCAGTCACTGAAAAAAAATATGATGGAGAAACAAGCAAATTAAGTAGTAACTACTTCTTCAGCACCCCAGCTCTGTTTTGCCCCAGAGATGCTCTCCTGTTCGTCATTAGGATACATTCTGATGCTTTTCAGGAAAGGCTTCAGTCCTGAATTGCAAATGAGTGCCACAGATCTATTTGCCAGCTCCTGGCCTCAGTGTTGTTATTCTGACAACTTCACATTACTGTGTGATTTGTTTCCACTACATGCCGTTTATGTACGCCAGAAATCTGACGTTCTCATTAGCAAATCTATTTTTTTTCCCCCTCTCTCAGGTGTTGGAAGATAATAAGCAGTGGTGGAAGTTGCTCAACCGGAGCGGGCAGGCTGGTTACGTCCCTTATAACATCCTGGATGTGGTGAAACTGGAAGAGCTCGAACAGGTCTGTAGTCAGATGATATTTAACTGGTAGCCAGCTGCAGGGCATAATCAGTCTCTGAGAATAATCTTGTAATTAGACCTCCCTGGATTTCTTAGGATGCTGTGCACAAGTCGGGATGAACCCTCACAAGCAGATGAACCAGGATCCTGGAGATTCCCGAGTCTCCTATGATAAAACTCTCACATTTTGCCACCGTTACCTTTCCCCTCCCCAAACAAGGCCTAGCCTTCCTATCCGTGCAGCAGCCTCATGCTTTCCCCCTGCTCCAAGATGCCAAGCCCACAGCCTGCTGCCAACGGTGCCTGGCAGGTAGGGTTATGGGACAGGCAGAGGCTGAGTCCTGTGCTATGGGCAGCAGCCTGCTATGAAGTGAGACCCTAGCTCGAAGGGACACCCACCCCCAGCCTAGCACCATCACTTGTCATGGTCTCATGTCGAGGTGTCACCAAACAGCTGCTGGCCACAGTGGTTTGAAAGAGTTCCACCTTTTGCCAGTGCCTTCCCCCCAGCAGCCCACGTACTTCTCAGCCTTTGGTTTACCACCTCCTCTGTTGTGAAACCCTGCTGCTTTCAGGGCTGCGCTGTGAACAGGAGGAAAGAGCTAACGCAGCCATAAAAGCAAATTTTGCCACCAAAATGCTGAGATTTTTGTTGGGGATTAAATTAGGCAGTTCCCTCATCCAGTTCAGTTCAGCAGCAGGAACAAGTCACTGGAGCGGAGGCAGATGGAAATACCATCTAAGTGAGTATTAAGTGAATATTGCTCTCTCATACCTTGCATTGTAAAAATGTGGAGCTGGAGAGCTCTGAATGCCCTAAGGAAGCATGGAATTGCTTCCCCACTTCAGTATTTCACAGCTTGGGCGAAGCATAAGGTGCCCCAGCAGGCCTCTAGGTAAAAGCCCTCTTAGTTTAATGAAAATGTCAGAAAACTCTTTCCAGGCTGCTCTGGGCACCTGGCAGCAGTCCCACTTAACACCAAGTTACTAGAGCAGTGATGCTTTAGCTTCACATGGGATTTCTGTCTGTTTTCTCTTCCTATAAAAAAATCCTTCTGCTTCCCTTGCTTTCCATCTCCAGGGAAGTCCTATGAGCAGTAATTTCTGCTTAGCAAAAGGCCAAAGGGCCGAGACACGCACGTGAGAGCAGTCATCCACAGCAGCAGCAAGCAAGCATAAAGCACCACTCCTCTCTGTGTGATGAGTGTAACATGTTTTCCAGGGGTATAAATGCCCTCACGGAGTCTTCGGCCTTTGGCTCAGGTTCTATTTGCTCCCATGAGACCCCAGAAATTAACGTCTTCCATGCAGCTCCACCTGAGGCCACACCAGCCTCAGCCGAGTGGCTCCAGATCAGCGCAGGGAGAACGCGGCAATTTGTCGTTTGCTACCATGGGTGGGAGGCAAAAAGTTGTCAAAAAAAAAGAAAAATGGCAAAAAAAAAAAATCCCACACAGTTTTTTTTTCTTTCTTATCACCTAGTCTAACCAGAGGTACAAAGGAGACCCGGGCTCCAGGGGATACGGACCATCCAGCCCAACTCACAAGCTACCTGCCAGCTACGCTGGGGATAAATGGGGAAGTGAAATGTTATCGCGCAACTCTCCCCAGGACGCCAAAGAACGTATGTGTCCCACACCGCGCTCCCAGCGTCCGGGCACCTTTTACACCACACACAGCAGCCTCAGGCAGCCAGGGAGCTTGGCACCGCCGCTTAGCATTTCAGGACTTAATTGAAAAGCTTCTGTGAGCATATGCTTTGCTTGCTCTCTGTCCCAGCGGTTTTCTTTCTATCTTTACTTTCACCATAATGGTCTGTCCACTATTTTTGGTTGTTGTGTGCATGTAACCAGAGCTAGCCAAGTGTGTGTTCCCTCCGCTAAGGCTCTGCACAAGGAGTGACTGCACCTTTTAGTGATAAGCAATGGGCCAGCAGTAGTTTTGGAGATGTACAGAGGAGGTTCCAGGTAGTACAACAGCCAACAGAGCAGCTCTGAGGAGCTCGCTGACTCACGTCGTGGGCTCTCAGGCAGCCTGGGACAAGCAGGGCAAAAAGGTGATCACCTTAACCCTCCTTCCAGCTTGACCTTCCTCCTGCTCCCAAGAAGAGAGTTTCCTATCCCCGCCAACACATTTAAGTGTGTCTAAGCAACCACCCACATTCAGGTCACTCCATTTCTCTTGCTCCGTGCCACACATGCGGTGCCTGCCTGGCCTGTTCCTTCAAGTGGTTTCAGAGAAACCCCAGCCAGCAGATCTGCCAAAGGCGAGATTCACATCACTCCCTCACCCTGCGCGTGCTATGTGGGGTCACAGCACATGAGAAAGATCAGGAGCCCTGCTCACCTCACCCCCTCATCACACCCCGCATACGCCTGTAGCAAGCTGTCTCCCAAAGGCCAAAACCGGGGTTCATCCCCTGTTCAGCTACTGCAGACTCCTGGAAGCAGAAGCCCTTCTGGGACGATGGAAAGCCCCATAATACAAGCATTGCACACACATATCTATTAATAACGCTGAGTTATTCTCCACATTCTTCAGGAGTTTCATGGAAAAAGTGATACTGGATGATGCATTGCTGGAGTTTTATGAGTGTGCTGCTCACTCCCAGTTCATGCTGCCTGTCACTTAGCTGCACAGCAAAAGCTGGAGCTCCAAGGATCAGCAAATTACTTATTAGAAGTAGCAGAGAGGACTGAAAAGTGGAAGGAGCAGGGCTACAGCTCAAAAACAAGACTCCGATTGTAGGTACTCACACAATTGGCCTTCCACGTCAGGTGGCAGCACAGGGACAATGGGAAGAAAATAAATGGCAACACAAAGGCACAGAAAAATGGGAAGCTCATTCTCAGAAACAGATAGTCAGGCCTCCCTGGCCTCTGATGTCTCATGTGGTCTGGGTTTTTTCCCCTCCCTGCTGCTAAGTTTGCAGGGTAATTTCCTTATTTCAATAGCCCGAAGGGAACTAAGTAACACAAAAACAGGAAGATGACAAACTAAAGCAAAAACACAACAGCAACACCAGGCATCAGGGAGGAGGGACCCTGCCCTTGTCACCACTCCACGGCACAAGCAGAAGCAAAGACGCTGCCAGATCAGGTTTTACACCCTTGAGCAAACTTCTGCTAGTCAGTGTTGCAGGGTTTTATGTCCTTTGATGGAGGTGTGATGGACAGATAGGTTAGCAACATGAAAAACAACATTGATCCCGATATAAATTTGTGTATAAAATAGGTGAAAATACAGGTCATTCCCAGCACCTGCTACAGACACCAGGCACACAAAATGACTGTGTTCTTATCAAAATGTTTTCCTATTATTTTGCCAAATACAGCACACTTTTCCCCCAGTAAGTTCTTCTGAACAAGATTTTTCCAGGCAGATTGATGGGTAGTTTTGCTCCTGCCAGCTGAAAGCAAGTGCTTCTGCAGATGTGAGCTCTCTGTTTTTGTAGAATCATAGAATCATCAAGGCTGGAAAAGACCTCTGGGACCACCGCGTCCAGCCCCAGCCCAGCGCCCC
>VZTV01012526.1:0-11982 GCA_013400875.1 Anhinga rufa | reverse complement strand
AAATGGCTACTTTTCCCAAAGTTTACTCATAGAATAAAATTAGAGGTGCGAAAAATAAAAGCTTTGATACAATCAAGTCCAAGTTGCTAGAGTTGTTGACTTCTCATAGACAGTTTAGATACACTGAGATCTGAATAGCTTCCAGAGAAGTGATGCATTCTTGTTTTTACAAGGTTCCAAAGCAGTCATTTCTTTTTTTTCAAAGTACTAAGACAAGCATAGAAAACAAAAGTCAATCCACTGGGAAAAGTATACTTCTAAAACTGGATTAAAATCACCAGAACAGTGAAATAAATTGTAATTGAATTATTGTTTACTTCATTTTGCTACATTGCACCATGCAACTAATTTCTATCCACTATCTACAGAATATTGGTGAGTTCTCTTTCTTTTTCCCTACCTTTTGTCCATACCCAATATTCGTTGCTCCTTCAGGCTTTTTAACCACAGTTGGAACCCTTAAAGTTCCTTTTAAACCACAAGAGAACATGTACATCACCTCCACATTATTTAATTGACAAAATAGATATTTAGAATTTAGTCATCAAATTGTACCTATGATGTACCTATGAGATACATCAGTGATGGAGGGCCCTGGGATGGGAAGGGAATGCATGGCAAGGCAGGCAAGGCAATGCAAGGCAATTATCACAACTTGCTTCACAACTTCAAGACCTGAATGTCTATTTTTTCATCTTAAAAATGTGTTATTATTTATTATTGATATTCTAATGACCTTCTAGACTAACAGTTAAGGATCAAAACATGTAAGTAATATGTTAGGGTCAGGGCAGCTGGTAAAAAAAAAGAAAGATGTCCCTTTCTGGAAGAGCTGGGAAGCCATTAATTAAAGGACTATTTTAAGTTTCCTCTGTACATTTTCTTTATGTTTGAAACATCTTGCATGCAGTTATACTATGCAAGAAGTTATAATCTGATTCTTGCATACTAGTTTATGATATACCCACTACTAAAGGTTTTATAGAAACTGGAGAAATTCATGCAATACATAACAAGCAACCAACTTTCTCACTCTTGTATTGGCACAATTTGTTTTTACCACTTTATCCTAAGAACTAAAAGTGAAGTAAGCTAATAAAACTCATTACAGACAGAATTTTGGTAACTACAGTCATTAACATATCTGAAGTTTGTCCTGTGTATTAGCACCACCAATGCCAGGCTGATATGTAGCAAAGAGCACCTGTCAAAACAAAAGAGCTTCACGCCTCACAAGTTTAAGCCCCAGGTAAGAAATTCAGCCTTGTGGATAGGCTGAAAAGTAGATGTTGCAACCTGAAACGAAAAAGACTTGTAAGAGAGAAAATGAGATCCCTCTGGGTGCCAATAGGCTTCTGTTTGCCACGATTAAATCCTCTTTGTTTCATTACATACATCAGTGCAAAAACAAACAGTCAGATCAAGATAAAAAGCTTGCAACACATCTTTCTCTCTTTTTCCCTCCCCATCACAATTGCCACCTTTTTCCTTGGACAAGCTTAAAAGAACTGGCTTTGCTCAGATAAAATTGATGAGACCTCTGAGCAGGTGCACAAGACAGCTTTTGGCTTTAAAAAAGTGTGAAGCACTTATGTCAATGACCTGATCAAATGATAAGCATGCTGGCTTCCTTTGCTCTAATTAATTTTCTCTCTTGAAGAGGATATCTAGAATTGCATGATGCCTAGGTTAAGTCTTAAAATCTTAACACCAATGGAAATTCAATGCAATAATGTTTTTTTTCTTGGAAAAAAGAAACCATTGTTGTAGTACATGAGCCTCACCAGAATTAGAAGAGTGTTGTAACTCTCCAGTTTGGACCAGATGTTTATTTCAGCAATTGTTTTAAATGTTGTTAATACAACATAGAGTTTCTTTGTCTAAATAAAACAAAGACATTGGCAGTATAGCAGCTACATAAAGCTGGCAGGAACTGGGGTCAGATAGACATACATTTTAATTATCTGTTTCAATCAGGAGCTTCATTCAGAGGCATTTGTTACCATCTACTGTATTGTAATTACAAATGACTGTACAACTTCTTCACACTGATTTCTCTCTGTAGAAGCAATATAGTCCATCAAGGCAGTGACCAGATCAAGTGATGACACAGTTTACATCAAAATAGTAAACAACCCTTTGCATTTTATTTTTATTGAAGTGGCAGGAGTTAGCAGTGCTGCTGCTCAATGACAGTATGTTTCCTATAACACTGAGGTGCAAAGGTGAATGGTAAAAATGAGAGCTTCTTTAGCAGAGGCTGATTGTGAAAGAATAGAGAGTTAACAAGCAATTTGTGCTTAGGGCAATTATCTTTGTGTTTCATAAAGTTAAAGGAGTTTGCAAAGCTTCCTCCTCCCTACCCTGTTTATGTTCTACAAATGATATGGATGTACTACCTCTAGTTAGTAGAAATATGTACAGGACAAACGTCACTGCTGAATTTATATAGAACTAATTGCAGTAACAGTTTGTGTTATTGAAGTTAAACTGACACTCAGCTTAGGTATCCTCGATGAGGTGAGATAAGGGTTCACTCAGGTGCAGATACACGATACAGCTGGAAAAAAGAGAAGCTAAGCCAGTCTGATAATTACACTTTTTTTGTTGATGACTTCCTCTCAATGAAAGAATAGGATTCCGCAAATGAAGTATGCCTTACTGTGTTTATTTACACACACACAGAGATACACACACCCCGACACCTGGGTGTAAACAGTTCTTGCTTTTTGACATTGGAGCCTTTGCTGTAAGCACTGCTAGCCCACTGCCCTCAGCCTGTGTTGGATACCGTTACTGTTTGTGAAAAACCCTGAGGAGCAGAGATAGATCTGGTTTAATTCTTAATACATAGTCCTTAACTGGTAGTTGTAGAAACCTCTCTAACTGTGATGAAAACAGCAGAAAACCACACTGTAGAATTAAAGGGGAAAAAAAAATTAATAACAATGGAAGGGGGGATAAAAAATTAATTGAGAATGAATACGAAGAAAATCCTCAGCAGACTAAGCTGAGCAAACTTTCTGTCTTGCATTATCATAAGTGTTCAATGACACATAAATTTTTTTTATCAACTTTTAATCATGCCCTGAGTACTGTATAACAGCCTTAAACTTCTAAAACCACCTATAGACATGTGTTTTAAAGTAAAATAACATAGAAGACAAGACTGTGGTGATCTTTATGGTCTGTATTGTTACTTAATATAATTTGGCTAGAACACATAGAGCTACTTTTGAAACGAGAATTTCACTGGCAGTAAAAGTACTGCAGTTCTGCTGAGTCCATTCAGATATGGCAGTTTCTCTTCCTTGGTATGTTTTGCAACATAACAAGGGACTCAAGATTCAACAGTTCGTGGCATCAAATGTTTGGAATTTCAGTTCCAGATTTCAGTTCCCACAAAACTCTGGACTGACCCAGTCTTAGACAGTTCGAGTTTTACCCCTGCAGTGACTTGGATAGCAGACAACCAAGTACAACCAGGTCATCAAGCTGACTCACTGCTGTGTTGTGATGTAAAGTTAAGAGTACTGAAGTGAAGGAAATGCAGCATCACTGAATATTTTTTCATTATTACAGTATTTTTTTTACTTTGGGGGGAAAGAATAATTGTTATGGATTTTTAAAGTGGAAATACTAATCTCACACATACAGCTTTTATTCTGCTGTTGCCATATTCACTCACACTCAGAATTCACACTCAATTTCCTTGTAAAAGCAGAAAATAAGAAACTTTTAGATAATCCTTCTTACAGTATGACATACTGCTGTTCAGCCACAGACCCTTCTAAACTGGGAGGCATTAGGTAAAAAAGATAAAATACTTCAGCAGGTATAAACCAGTTGTAACTTTTGCAGTTAGGGAAACTGGCTTTAATATGGCAGACAACACCAAACAACTCCAGTGAAGGTCTGATACATTATATTTTCCCCACAGGATGACCCAGTGGTCTGGTGTATCCATTTGTTTTGCATGATCGTGAATGGCCAAGGAAGCTACGTGGTTCATTTTACAATTCCTATTTGTTTCACTGTACTTACTGAAGGGATAATCCATTTATAGAAGTGAGCGCTTTTTATTTTCCCCATAATGTTTTTGGTATTAGTATGTTCTAGAGAAATGGAAGCTTATGTAAAAACCAGCATGAGAAAGAAAAATACTGAAACAAGGTTTTAAAAATGATAAGAATATCAATCATTTTAAAGTAGAAAAAGAAATGAACCTCGATATTTGTATTTATAACAAGAAAAAGTTTTGGTTTTTTTTGAGAGGAAAGATGCAGAAAAGGGCACTGTATTAGCTAAATATTGTACCTTGCAACATCAGTCATTTCCTACTCAATAATACTGAAAGGGTCTAATTTATAAGTTTTTCCATTTCCCTGTTATGCTGGTTTGTAAGTTCTGACATTGCTACTGGTATGTTAATGAGAAGCTAGTGTTCCATTAAGAGTAAACCATATGCTCTACCGCATACTGTGAAAGAGAAAGCATATAATGTGACTGTTGCCTTAGTAACACATTAATTCATTTTGTCAGTGTTGGCACAGATCATTTCATTTATAAGAAAACAAGTATAATAGTTTACCACATCTATAATATTTACAGTGTTTCTGTTACAAAACAGTGACAAAAAGAGTTTAAAAAATAGAGTTGGGACAGTATTATTAAAATATGGAATTTGTGGTAAAAATGTTCCCATACAAATTAAAAATAAGATTGGTGTAAAATTTCTTTTCACATTATAACACCAAACCGTTTGCTTTTTTGCATATTTGTATTCCACTAATAATATGCATAAAAATATAGTCCATGAAAACCCACAAGTACATTAGCAGTTTTTAATGAATGCTAAACAAAATATTTCATACAACAGTTTTGTTAAGTTACAACCATTACAACCTAATCGTATGTTAACGTGTTACTCATAACAGAGCTAAACATTTATCTCTTTTTATCTGTTCTTCCAGATGTTTCTTAGTATTTTAACACCATTAAATACTGGAATTAAAGTATTCCATTCTCGTAAGTGATTATATTTTATATTTTATTCATTGAAGAAGTAGGTACATATATTTAAAAGTACATTATATGTTTTAGACAGAAATGATACTTAATATGAGTTGAGATACTGCAAAGATTTGATAAGGAAAAGAAGTGGAGAAGGAGGAAAGGTAATTCCTCTTATTATAGTCTGCGCCTGCAGAATGGTCTCAGCCCTTCTTGTTAGGATGTTGTATACCTGTAAATGCATGTTTTTAAAAACAAACATTTTACATCTATAATGCATACCGATCACTTTATACTAAAATCAACATTACATTTTAGATATCATCACAAAAAAAAAATTTTCTGGTACAACTACTCTCTTTTGCACACATCCCGAACGAGCACCTAATAAGTCGTCAGCGGTGTTTACAGCTCTTCAGTTATTTGGACTAATGCACATACCCTGCAAATGTTCAGTGCAATTCAATTTCTTATAACAGTATGGATAGCCGGCCAATTTACTCTCTTAAAAATAAAGAAGAAATCTTTATAAAACTGTGCTGAGACCATACTTAACAAATCTGTAATGCTATGCATTTTTTTTTAAAGAGGATTTATGGAACTTTCTAATGTAACTCAGGAATCATTTCCATTAAGTCTTATGAATAACCTGTAAAGAAAAATTAAAAGAAAAAGCTATGGTAGGATAGTTTATGAACAGAATGGGTCACAGAAAATAACACTGAAACATTTTATCTAATTTTTGTAGCTATGTAATTTTTTTTATTTTATTTCATTTTACTTATTGAAGAATAAAACCTAATCTGTTAAGTCTGAAGAAAGCCCTCTTTTAACTGTAGGCACTTTAGCCATTAAAATATATTTGTCACCCATAAAACCAAATTCCATTTCTAGACTGAGATGTTAATATTTTTTAGCTTAATATTGTGCAATTCAAAGACTAATGAATACAATTACTCATATTGGATGGTTCTCAAGTAATACAGGTAGTACATTTAATAATCTCTCATTATAGCTAATAAAGCAGCTATAAATAGGAAAACCCTTTCCTGTGCGGGTGCCAGAGCAGTGGCCCAGGCTGCCCAGAGAGGCTGTGGAGTCTCCTTCCCTGGAGACATTCACACCCCGCCTGGACGCGGTCCTGTGCCCCCTGCTCTGGGGGTGCTGCTCACGCAGGGGGGTTGGACGAGGGGATCTCCAGAGGCCCCTTCCAACCCCTACCGTTCTGTGATTCTGTGAATAGCTAATAGAGTACCTAAAATCTCTTGCTAGATGCACTACTACAAGCACAGTTCTACATTATTGGTAGCTTTTTTAATTTATAGATTTCTGCTAACATCCAACATTCGGTTAACTCAAATTCAAAGACATTTTCTCTAAGGAAATTAAAGTTTATATTTTCTTAGCTTCTAAAATGAAATTCCATGCTGGAAGCTGGGTGTCATACTGATATAAAATCACATGGGAACACTGAACACTTGATATTTTTGAAGGCAATGTTTAATAAGGAAAACAAGAAGGATAAAAGCTTGTGAACCGGAGGGTTACAGAAGTTTTATGGGAGCTATATAGATAAATTTGACCCGGAGACTGTGTAGAGTCCTCAAATTTTCTTTCACATCATAATTACTTCTGTCACATCACCATTATAAGTGACAGGAGAATCAGATCCATAATCTCTTCATGTATATACAGAAAGGATGACATAAGAAAAGAGAGGCATGGTGACTTACAGAATAAACAGACAGTTCCTTACCTATTGTATAATGCAGTCTCAATAACTTTCTGATGTCATCAGGACTCTGAACTTTTGGAAAACTTTGGGTCTGACAGTTCTGTATTGATTGCTGAGAGACTGCTGAAGTTAATAAAAAATTGATAAAATGAATTCATTGTTGAATGTATCCTGGTTTTCTTTTGACCTAAGTATTCAAAATATTTTTCATTATCAAACATAATGCTGTGTCTTCTCTTTAGGTGTCTGTGCCTATTTCACAAATGTTATGGAGAAGTTAGATGATTAAGTATGATTAGAAACAAATTATATTACTAAACAACTAACATAAGCCTTTTGTACGAAAAGCTGATAGCCTAAATTACATGAATGAAAATTTACTAGCTACACCACATCACCACTAATAAAGGTTTGAATATTGGCTACAGTTTCATACAGAATCATAGGTATGGTGCTTTGTCACTGCTGTTACTGTGATTCACTTTGTACAAGCCAAAGCTACTAACTTGAAAGATTTACATAAATGTTTCTGACTTTTTCAAAAAGACTTTTTCAAAAGTGGCTACCGAAGTTTAGAATGTGAGCTTAGGTACCTATATTAACACATTACTGAGGAAACCTTTCTACAGGAATGTGATTTTTTGAGTATGCACTTATAACAAGCAAAGAAATCTCACTATGCTCTATCAAATCAAAGGTAGACTCTCATCTGAACCCAGACCAGGGGTAAGCTTTGCCCTGATCTCTTCAAGAGCATGGGCATAAAATGTCTCCTGCTTTTCTGCTGGACATCCCACATTTCTTACCAGTCCTTTAAAGGGCAGTTAAGGACAATATTAGTATCTTAGGGCTCTGAAGGCAGCATGCAACAACCACCCGAGTGAGTAGATGCAGCAATGCCTTCCCCTGAGCTGCTGATGCTAAAATTATCCAGTGCACATCCATTAAAACATAATGGAATAGCCCTGTCTGGACACTTCTGAAAATCTGTCAGAGAATTTTAATTTTACATTTACTATTTAGTCAGTAGCAAGCAGAATTTTGACCAAGTATGGCGAACATTGGAAATTCAGATTGATGCCATAAGGTTCATATATAGGTGCACGTTTAATTGGATGCACCAAGGTGCTCTACTTATCTCCACAATGACAGGCTGTCTCTTAAATGCATTCACTGCTGAGCAATACATCCACTCATATAAGACTACATGCTCCCTGCTAACCTTTTTTTAAACATTCTGGATCTGACACCATATTATACAATTACTCTATGTGTGTATAAAAGACCTGGGCTAATGTTTCATCATTCCTGATGAGGGACGATGAACAAAGAAGAACCAAGCTTTGTATCAGATTCTCTGGGGGAACTTTCAGAACCTCACTTTTCTCTAGTACTGGCAGACACTGATCAGTAGCTGAAATTCAGACAAATTATTTAAATTCTTGAAAACTAAGGTGCAAGCTATTATACTACCTGATAATTATTCTCTTCATTGTTGGATGCATATCAAGCCACATTCACAGCAGCAAAACCTAGGTGGCTTGCTCCAGTGTTGGCCTTACTATAATGTGCTACTTCACTTAGGAAGCATAGTATGAACAAACGTAGTGGCATTTTGCTGTCTTGACACTGTCCCTACATGTTTGGGCCAGACAGGAGCACCAACTATAGAGGCTACTGTAAGAAGAGACTCTGTCCTTTAAAGGCAACTCATTTATTGTCAATCTGTCTCTACCACTGCTTTTGTCCAGAGCTCATTTACAAGATGAACACAGCTTACAAAATACAATTAATAAAGAAACGGGAAATTGTTCAAAAAGGATAAAGAATCTTAAGTAAAACGTATAATGTTAGAATGTTTAAAAGCTATTGTCCTCTGGTCAGTGGCAAAATGTTTAGCCTGTGACAAGTCTTGCAATATGTCCATAATAACATGTAAACACAGTACAGCTAGTCATATCTGGCACACAAGCATTCTAACTTGCTTCTGACAGCCAGCTAACCAGAAGCTTATTTGGATTTAGGGGGTGGTGGTGATGAGTCTTTGGCAGTTGTAGAAATAGTAGCCTAACAACTTGTAATACATATAATTACTCTCCATATCCCCTGGTCAGCATATCTTCTGATATGTAAATCAGATGGAGCAAGCAGATGTATAACCTAGGAAGCATTCCAGATTCATCTTGATAAAAGTATGGTATTCATACTGGGCAGGGTTCCTTTGTCTATAACAATGACACCAGCAAGACCAAAATACATTGAATGTAAAAATAAACCTATTGACCATTTCCAGGGGCTACAGTCTACATGGAACATTTTCATTCCACCTGCCATATCTAATAAGCAGTATTATTTATCAGCATCAGCATCACACTAAGGTAGATCTGTGATAAAAGCATAGGAAATTATACAAACTGCAAACATCTTATAAAGAAATTGATAAAACTTGAGAATTTAGCTAAAAAGTGAGAAACTAGGGGAAGATGAAGATGACGACAGTGGTAAAACTCATGGCTACAGAAGCTACTTTTATGTGTATTTGGAAGATTTAGAGATCTCTCTACCCTACCTACCTACTTGCCTATTACAATTCTCTCCCCTGCCAAACTGAACCTATTCCAATGTCCCAAGCCCCTGACACTAGATAACATAGAAACTCCTAAAGTAAATAAATCTTATTACTTAGTCCAAGGAACAGTCATGGGGCACTTAAACCACTGATTTTTCTTTTTTCCAATCAATACTAAGGCTTATTGAGCCCTTCTATTCATTTAGCCAACTTTTAAACTAGTGAAAGTAAACATAAACTATGTTACCACTTGTACTTACAGTAGTATAGGCACAGTTGGGTTTTTGTTTCAGTTTTAGTTTTGTGTTTTGAGTGCTGTTGTTGGAACCAATGGCTCCTTTTTGTGCTCTCTCATGATAGTGCTTACGTTTGGTGAAGTAAGTTAGTTGTCTCAACTTATTTGGTTTTATGAACACTTTGAGTATAGTAAATCTGTTTGTAATTTAGGAAACCTCATGATCTGGCAGATTGTCACACACAGCACAAATCAAACTCTCTCCTTAAGATTAAGTTGTTGACACAGCTAGGATGCCTTTGTTAAGACATGATTTTAACTGTTTAGTGATGCATTTGAGATAATGTAGCAAATCAAATCGGTACACAATTTGAATGCTGCATGCTCTTATCCTCTAGATATATTATCAGAGCATTGTAAAAGATGGGCATTTCTTTGTTAACTCACAGAAAAAGAATATTTTTTTGCTTTTGACCAGATTCCCCAAATAGGATTGAAATGCAAGGTGTGAATTTTTCTTTGTTTATTAATTTCTTCTGTCACAGTAGCTTGTGTTACTGGAGTGAGTTTAAGACTTTCATAAATCTGAGGTTAACTTTCAATACAGAAATTTTGGATCAAACCAACTGCTACAAAATCACTCCCTGAACTCATTGCTGGAAAGTTTCTGGATGCACTCAAGCTGTCTTATTTTAGTCTCAGTAAATGTAAAGCCTTTTATATTTCCCAGGGAAAAATATATTAAATGAGGGTAGAGTAACTTGATTTTTTTAAATTTTGTATTAGGGCATGCATTGTTTGGTTAGAATGTTTCTAATGTGAGCATGAAACATGTATATATTTATTGGCCTCATATGTTCTACTGAACATCCCATTGACTTGTGGGAACTGAGACAGCAAATCGTATTTTTTCTTACTAGGCCATCAGGTTCATTTCAGTGGGTAATGACATATTTTGCTACCTTTTCTTTTCCAAGATCTAAAGTTCTTCGTTTTCTTAACTACTGACAGTTCTGAGCCATTGCCTTCATTCTGTGCCTCTTCAGATTTTTTTAAACTGGGAAAGCTTATCTTGACCTTCTCTCAGAAATTTTTCTAGAACAGACTTGAACAAGATGTCAACTAGAGGAACCATTCTGAGGAAAATTTCCAGTTGTGCTAGCAAATCAAATGGCATGCAGTGCATATTTATAAGCTGAAGAGTTTTCTACTGATTCTGCAGGCTTTTCAAATGAAATTTTCAACTCCTTTTTATATTAGATTGATAAAATTCAGGAGATGAAGTCTGAACACTGCTATATGATCAAACTATAACTTAACTGTTCACTGTGCACAGGTGATGAAATGGCAGCAAATTCAGTAATTTTGTCACAACCTAAAGGACAATGATTTATAATATATACTGAAATTTCTTAGTTAGAGAAAGAAGTAATAGGCTCTAATCTGCGCAAATAATTTTGTAGTTGACCTAAAATGTTAAGGAAATCGGTTTCAGTTCAGTTTCCCAGTCTGACCTTTATATAAGGCTTTTTATAGTTCCAAAATGTTTTAATGTTTATTTCAGGGACAATTCTTCTGATTTCTAAATTCTCGGCATTGCTTTCCCTTTGATCTGTTGGTCTCATCTCTATTTTTTTTAAATTTTTCTTTAAATAAACTAAAGTTATCTTCCATATATGTCTTATAACAGAACTTTAAGACAATGGGAACTAAGAGTTAGATCAGGTTAGTATTACCATTGCTTCCCTTAAAACCTCAGGCTTGAGAAACAAAACAGAACTTAAAGAAAGCTTACTAAGCATAGGAGTTTGACCTCTGAAATTGCTGTTTGCTTATTTTCTGTTATGATTTCAACATTAGTTGACTGAACTACTGTACTGGGTATTGAGAAAAGAATTACCAAAGTAAAAATTGCTTGCATTTTTGGAGATAGTCACCAGAGGGCATTTATGGACTAACTCAAAACATATTTCTGCATTCACTGTGGGATCACTGAGAAGTATTCTGACTTACACTATATTGATATGAAAACTAAATCACTACTTTTAAAAAAATTGAAAGTTTTGATTTAAAATGAGATTTCATTTACAAAGAGGGAAGAAAGAGGGATAGCCAATATAATTTTTGGCTTCTCTAGAATTAGTTGACTGTATTATATATGTCAGATAGCATGAATTTTCACACCACCTCAGGAAAAAATATGAGAAAAGAAAAAAAAGAAGGGAGTAAACACTGTTTTCTTTTTCCTTCCAGCATTTTACTAATATATATCTAATATATAGTTGGAGGAAGAAGGTAGTTCTTTTTAAGACTACTACAACTGAATAAAAGTAGGGTTGTTGTTTGGTTTTTTTTTAAAGATGGTTTCGTCTTTTGTGCTGGAAGATGTGCTAATTGATATTACTAAATATCTGCCTTTCAATGAACATA
>VZTV01012524.1:0-14334 GCA_013400875.1 Anhinga rufa | reverse complement strand
AGAGATCCTATATATAATATTAATTTTTTTTACAGAACTGTTATTAAGAGACTTCAAAGTACCTTTGTCTAGGGATGTCTTTGTTAGACCAGAAAATTTGCCAACTTAGGATCTGTTGTTCCTGAGGTACTTTATCATCTATAGGACATGTTGTGATGCTTAAGAACAGGTTTCTTTAATTGAGGAATTTGGCACTAATGTGAATTAGGCCGTAGATAGAAAATTGCCATGGTTCTGTTGGAAAGAGAGCTCCCTTGCAGCTATGAGAGAAAATCACCATGGAAACTTTTTGCCAAGATGATATTAAAAGCACAGCATGTACGCTTACATCTCTCCTTTTGTAATAAGCAGCATTTTGTGATAGAGTCTGGAGTTACTGAGTAAAAGGGCTATTTGCACAGCAAGAGACCAAGACTTACTCAGGAGAACTACTGCAGAATTTTGTTATGCTCCAGAGCTGGTGAGCTGACAGTGTATCTTGTTACAGAAAGAGGAGTATTAGGAGATGAACCAGACAAATGATCTTACCCAACCAGCTAGGTAAAAGTCAAGTTGATACATACACAGGAAAAATAGGTTTGTGACCCATCCTTAAACTAGTTTGTTGCCATGAGAAGCTAACTAAGTGTTTTCAGGCTGTCACAGAATGATCTGTTTTTCAAATCAGGAGGGACCAAGCTCACAAACTCCAGTGAAGTTGTAATATCTTTTCACCTTTTAAACACCAGCAAGTCTGGTATTTAACAAGGGGAGCAGTGCCTCTCCAGGGTGATGTTCTGCTTCTAGCTTTCACAACACAAGTATGTCTCCTCAGACTCTGCACTGGGATTTGGTTACCCTTTGCACAGAGTCATGCTTTTACAAATATATCACATATGAGGACCCAAATCAAGACATCTTGTTCTTCTGTGTAAGGCATCACTCAACATCACTTTGACCATACTCAGTTCACAAAAGAGCCGTGCACAAAACCACAGGTGCACACAGGAAGAGATATGCTGTCTTGAATCTAATGACACAAGCCAGGACGTGTTCCTTATTCTCTACGGAATAAGCAACAAGTATCAACAAGCATCCTGTTTTGAAGTTTATTATGGTTTTGGCATCTTCTTGTCCTAGTTTTATATATGCCTGCCAACACTGTATGCCCAACGGTTTTCTCTTTCTGTAGCTTTATTCCAATAGAATTTCTAGTGGAGCCAAGATCATAATTTGTTACTCAGTTGGTCATAAATTAATAACAAGCTTTGTTAAACAATTCTACCTGCCTTATGAAAAATTAAACTGCAGAAGAAATTCTGCAAGCAAAGTGTGGATACAGTGCTTTCAGCTGTTCAGATGGAGTTGTTTTATTTTTATTATAAATTCTAGGT
Source organism: Anhinga rufa (assembly GCA_013400875.1). Taxonomy (NCBI): domain Eukaryota; kingdom Metazoa; phylum Chordata; class Aves; order Suliformes; family Anhingidae; genus Anhinga; species Anhinga rufa. The sequence goes on along the minus strand of VZTV01012524.1, from coordinate 12,961 downwards.
AAGGCAAAAGTAATATTTAGGGTATTTATAATCAGCAATAGCTGCCATGCATCTACCTGTCCAGTAAAGAAGACATGAAAAAGTCATGCGAAGGATTTATCCCGACACTAAGGAGCATCTGAACTGCTGTGTGTTTAACCAGACCTGCCTCATCATGCCTGTGAAAGAGGCAGTTTAGGAGAGACAGGGAAGTCACCAGTTCTTAACTTACTTAGCTACTTCTAGAGAAGCTGCCAAAGTGCCTAAAGCAAAGTCAATGGCATCACACACTTCAGTTTACATAAAAAGAGCCCAATATTTCTACACTGCTGACTGTATTCATATGTGCTACCGTGATATTTATTACACAGATAAAAGTCATTGTCTGAATTTTGAATTCTTAGTTTTCAAGTTGCCATTGCTTCAAGAGTGGAGCTGGTGGGACTTAGACTGTTGACTAAGTATCTAGCTAAAGCCAAAAACTTTCACTGAAGTACTAATTTCATTTCTTAGAAGACTAATTCATCAGCATGGCAGAAGATCTCTGTGGATATTTTGAGCATATCCTCAAGTAACTGGGAAGTCTTGTTACTGATTCTTTACCAAAAGGAAAGGGTTTCCCTAAAAGGTTTACAACTAACAATCAAAGATAGCCGAACAGTTCCACTTCAGTCTTCCTAGTCAGTTATTCAGCCTGGATATATTTCTGCCAGTAGGGCTAAGTTGTACCTCACTTTGAAGAAAGTCTTACTGGAGTTCACAGAAAAAAGTACTCAAGAGTTCCTGTCACATACATATAGTTAACCTAGATAATCTCAAAGTAAGTTAAACAAAAGAATCAGATCTTGGACTACTGGGTCTTACACTGTTGGAGTTGAAAGATTTCAAACACAGGCTAAGTTAAAATGGATTTTGACAAATTACCAAGCTCCTGCAATGTAGAGAGAAGGATGCACATTATTTGTGTTATTCACTGATAGTTTTGAATTACATGATTTTTTGTATATAACAAAGGGAGAGTGTTTTTACTTAAGCTCCATGAACTTTACAGAGTATCTAATCACAAAACACTCATCAGCTTAGGCATATTACAACCTTCCCTGACCTACGCATATACTGCATACTGAATCTAAAACCTATACCATAAATCAATGCAAGTTTCACGTGACTTGGTTTATATTCCCAGTGAAGAAGTTTAATTAGCATAAGCTGAACATGGCATGAAGTTAAACTGTAAAAAAGCATTTCGAACACTGAACATTCAAGCCACAGAAGACAGGGAGCAAAAGACATTCTGTTTTTTAAAAAAATAGTCCCAGCCCACTGTACAGAAAATAGAGATTTTCTTTAAAAGTAGCAGATAAGCAATTTGAAGTGTGTAAGAGTTATTGAAAGCCTTAAGCCTTTTACCAGAAGGTATATTTAAGTTTCTTTCTTTAGCAGATGGTAGGTTCTGGCATTGAGAAAGAAAGTCTTTATCTTAGCATACAACATGAAACAACATCTCAAGAGATAAAAGAGCTCGACAATAGATTATGATCAGTTGTTTTGGTAACTGTATGGTAGGCTGCTCAGAGGAAGATTGGACAAAATGTTTCTGCTCCCTTGATCTGCATCAGGTTGAATGTGATCTGTTGATTACCAGCATCATTTTCTACCCTGGAGACTGACTTTACAAGTCATTAAAAAACAGGTCTTCAAGGATGAGAAAGGCAAATCTCTGACTTGTTTTGAAGCTTTCTACAGACACACTCTTAAAGACAATTGTTTGAACGTGAGCCACATATGCCTATAGTTCAGGTGATGCCAAATTATATACACACTGAAGTAGTAATTCTTTAGAAGTTGTTTAGGGTTTTTTTAATTCTATCTGTTCCATAAGCTTCTGAATAACCACCTTAGTTTTTTCTCATACATCCAAGAATGTTCTGTAACATTGGATTTGTCTCCTCACCAATACAGGTAACTATTTTCACACAGCCTACATTATTCAGGAAATTAGTTGTTTTTTCTTCTGAAACACACTATCTGCACTCAGTGATTGCATATAAGCAAGTTGGGCAGTCAGCATGCAGACTGCATATTCAGTCCCGTGGCCTCAATCTCCTGTAAAGCCTCCCACGAGATTTTTAGAAATACTTCATATTTTAATGGCATTCCCTCAGGAATGAAGACTGAGTCCTTAGCATAATTTATGTGCTAAGACACCTGCAAAATAGATAAACCACCCACAGGTAATTTCTAGTGGATAATCTGAAGATGTTGCAACATACAGAATAGAAAACAATTCACCAATACCTTCACTCGAGCACTGAGCAAAACAAAATAGTTTCTCTGAAAAAAAATGAGACTGTTCCATAAATCTGTGTGAAGGTAAACTGATGGTATACTTCAGCTCCCCCTCCCAACCCATTAAAATGGATGAGAGAAAGCTGAAATTTGCAAGTGCTGACACTCCTGGGAAGGAGCATACTCCAGACAGCAGTACAGATATAGCACTGAAGGACTTGGAACCAAAAGGACTTCTCTTAGTTCAAAGTACCCTCTACTAAATCAGCCATTTCTTTGATTAACAGTCAAAAATCAGTTAGAATTTTATCTAAAATTATTTAACCTGTGGAAACAAATTAATGGTGTAATCATTTGAAGGAAGAATATTAACTTTGGATCAGCTCCATGCAAATTCTAAATATAACGTGAACTCCTGCCAGATCAGAACATTTTCAGAGTTTAGCTTATAAGATTTTAGGTTATGTGTTTGCTAGGAAGTAGTGCAGGCCAATAGAAGCCAATTTGGAGAGTGACTGTGGTAGAAGCCACAAGAAGCAGGGACAATTAGCAGTCTCAGTTCAGAAACGCGCTTTTGATGCCCTTGCTGGGGATGGAGAGCACAGAACACTTTTGCTTGGTTTATCACAATTTCAGTATTTAGTCTATATTTATATTTAAGAATATGCTTTGTTTTGCCATTGTTACATGGCTGTATACTCCATGAGCTCTTACCTCAGCCACGACTTAAGCAATACAAACAAAAGCAGATCCACGGAGCCAGCCAACAGCCCACTCAAACAGTTCCATGCTTAAGTCTTATTAAAGAGAAAAATAGTACAAACTGATCTAATAGATTAAGAATCAATCAGTAAACCTCCATCTGCTTTAAATCCTGACTGTACCATCTCAATGGCAACATCACAGGGCTCAGAGCAGCTGTGCTAGAAGCTGTCATCAATTAGAATGAAAGAACTCTCTTCTCAGTTACACTCAATCTAAACCCCTTTCATTGGGAAGAGTTTAACAGCCTAAGAAACTGTTCAGATCAAGTTGAAACTCTTCAAAAGAGACCAAGTGATTGATCTTATGTAATTGTGACTTTAGTTACCTATGTGCAGCAGACTACCCTTTCAGCCAGCTGTTTGATTAAACCAACCCCTTCTGTGCTTTGAAGGGTCTCCCTTTTGCACACACACAGAGGCTTGTGCCAAGCAGGCAGCTATTTACCAAACTCCTGTCCAGCCCTCCAAGATCCACAAGTGAGAGGGGATGGCTCTTCATCACCCCTGAGGTTCCCGTTTAGTTCACATACCGATATAGCACATTAACAATTTCACACTCCTCATAAAAGTTGTTTCTATCTTTTTGTATCATACAATGTTTGACGTTCTCATGGTCAGAGTGAGATTCCAGTCCTCCACCCAAGAGAATCAAACTTTACAGCTCACAAAAGTTGAAAGGATTTACTTATTCATTACATTGACTTTTTAACCCTAAAATTCATTAAGCAGGCAAGTCACACTTCAGAACCCCTTCTTTCCTCCACCAAGTGCCTAGCTTGAACAATTATTTTTCTTCTGGCCCTGTGATGTTTGTACTCTCTACAGCACTTCATCATAGCTCTTTCATGAGCAAGGCTACCCTGCACAGCTGGGCTTATGGCCTGGTGGACAAGGAACAGTGTCTAGGGGATGAAAGTTTCAGTTCCTTTAAGAAATGGGTTATGCAGGATTGGAAAGGAATTTAATCTGGGCTGCCATTTTTTGGGCCAATAGATGCAGAGCAGGCAGCAGGACCCCCTGCTCCTCTGGGGTCACACTTAAAGAGGAATGGACACTGCCACTTCTCTCACCAGGGCATAACCAAGCTTGAGATCACAACTGGATCACGATCCAGATGCAAAGATTTCAGACCTACCATTGCTTGTTTCCTAATAGCTGCATCTAGGTAGCTTGTCACTGAGCCTAAAGGGCTTTTCAGCCCAAGTCAACCTTCTGAAGAGCACTGTACACAAAGACAGATGCCGAACTCAAAGCCACAAAATGGACTTTTGGGGCTGGGTGCCTGTTTGTTTTTCTTTAAATGGATCTGGATCTGGATCTGAGATGTAAGCCACATTCTCCAGAGAGGGAGAGAAGTGTGACAGTGAGGTCTGTGCTCGCTGTCATGTTTGAGTGCCCTCCTTCCACTCACTAGACAAGAGGCTTAGAGAGCTAATGCATAGGTATCAAAAAGCTGAACCATGACTATCAAAACAGTGAGTGATTTGCAACATCCCTGATATTCAGTGTAATTAGGAGCTGAAGCACCCATTAGCAATCAGAAAATGGCCAAATTAGTTTGTACCTACACAGGCTAAAAATGTTACCATTTAAATACTACCATCTAATGTTTTGGGATTTTCCCCCCCTACCCTTGTTCCTAAGGCTGACATTCTGCCTCTCTTACTGTGGGACTGCCAATTTATCTATAAAGGTCCAGTGCTGTCCTCTCTCAACATGACACCTCTGATGCCTCTTTAGTCAGGGATGCAGCATGCGAGTCCAATGCTCTCATTCAGTCCAACATCAACTCAGACAAAACCAACAGCATCTGGCTTCCAGTCGTGATTGAGATGATGTCTGTTAGACTTCTACCTTTTTTTTTCCTCCCACAGAGAACATTGTTTCCTTTTCCTACATCCTCTTACTCATGTTTAAATGTTTGTTGTCTTCATCCAGGAAGCAACAGAGTTTCTAAAGAACAGCAGAATTTGTAGAGCTGTTTCATGCAGCTCAATCCACAGTGCATTAATTGTTTCTATTTTCAGATGAAACACCACAAATTTTAAAGTACCACACACAACATGCATGCTCCCAGCAAATCAGACATTACAGGTTCACTTGCTCTTTGTGCTCCTGCACTCAGTAAAGTGACTTGACCTTCTGCTCCTAGTTGGACTAATGAATATGTTTTATGGCAATTACTTTGTCTTGGCATGGTCAGTTCCCTTCTGACTACATTTGGGCTGCGAATTCTCAAGGACAGGGAATGTCTCCCTATCAAAAACATACCATTTAAAGCAGTTGAGAAGTGGCAGAAAGAGGGAAGCAGAAGCAGGAAACTTTACCTTTTTTGGAACTTTTGAATGCCACAGTAAGCATGGTTTCAGGATAAGTTTTCAGCAAAGCATGTAAATAAATTACTGCTAGAGATTATTTCCTCCCAAGACCAGCCAGGAATACTCCCGCACCAGCCAACTTCCACTTGAAGCCAGGCTTGCAGCATCTCAGTTCCCTAGTGAAAGCAAGCTGAGTTTTTGGATGCCTAGTTTACTGGATGCCTAATTCAGCAGGTCACTGTCACTTTCCATCCAGAACATTCACCTTTCCTCCTACTCCCCCAGTGATACCACTGTCCCTGAAATCTGAAAAAAAAAAGGCAGTCTAGTTTTTTAAAAATTTGAATACTATTCTGAAGATGGAGAAGAAAGCTAGTAACGTCCCTTCTACAAGAATTTAGGAGATCTTTGGGAAGTTTTTTTACAAATCTAAACAATACTAAGATCTGTTCCTCCTCACTGCTAGAACTGTGCTGTCCTCTGCCTGTTTTCCACTCAGAGTGCCATGCAATCTTTTAGGTCTACAAAGCCGTGTTTGTTCTGCAGGTGACGCATGCAGTTCTGCAACTCCTGCATGCATTGTTTCAGATCCCCTGCAGTAGAAGGCACTCGTGCTGCAGTTTTCATTATTTCACCCAAACCCACTAAAAGAAACAAATGCACGCTCTCATTTGCTGCAATTGCTACGGGTGTTTAAACAATACTTTCTGGTATGACTGCCCACTAAAGAAAATGGGGGAAAAAAACCAACAACACAAAAACAAAACCAAAAAACCCAAACCAGATCTAAAATACAGCAATGGCTATTGAAATTGCCTTCAATAGCCTTATCTAAAATGTTACATGAAGTTATATGAATAGTATTACAAGAATTAACCTTACAATGGTCACATATTATCACAAAAGGAAAAGCAAGCATATTTAAGTTTCATGATTTAATGATGTGGACATGCACAAGGGTGAGAGGAAAACAACAGCAGATAGAGTTCATTACTGAACGGTGGGACTGTATGTTTGAGGGAGAGAAAGGACAAGGACCACCAGGGTTGTCTGAAAGACGCGAAGGAGATGAGGTGCCAGTAGATGGCACTCAATCTGCAGCACAAGCCCAGAGCCTGCAGGGTCACTGAAAGTCGTGCATTGCAAGCAGCTGTCTGCAAGCTGAGCGCAGATACCAGCAGACAGAAGATCTGGGGGACTGGAAGACTTAATGGTTTCTCAGATGCCGTGCCACAGCGCGCAAGGCAGCCAGGTCGCAGAAGACTATGAGAGCGGGATGTGGCATCCAGGTAGCTGGTCCAGCCACGGTGATCTGCTCACTGGCACCCAACAAGGGTAGATATATTTTCCACTGCAAATTTGACATCTTTCACTCCCTGGCCACTTCCTGCCTCACCCCATAACTAGCCTCAAAGCAAAACTATAGGGGGAAATGAGGAGTCTAGCTTCAAAACAGATTTCAAATGAGTATATCAGAGCAGGCTAAGGAAGGCAGCACTATTGCCTCTCTCAACAAGAGCTTAGAGACAAGTCACAAGGCAGGGCAATTCTGAGTTACTGAACTTTGTTTCAAAAATCAAGGGGCTCCCTCCAGTCTAACCCCCACATCCACAGGAGCCGGTGGTGGGCCACTCTAAGTGCCTAGACTTGTAACCACTGAAAATCGAGATGCGTGCTCTTCTATGCAAGAAGCTGGCTGCATGCATAAGTCACTATGTGCAGGTACTGTTAATGTTTGCCTCAACTTTGCTTCCCTCCTTCTTGCCTGTAGAGTTCACAGAATCCTTTAAGAAATACGAGGAAACATACCATTAAAACCAAGTTACTTAGTGCCTTCTAAAACATACATACTGTTTCTTTAAGTAAGTATCAAAACCACAAGAACTAAGCCATTAGCCCTTAATAAAACTTCTTTTTGTTTGGTTGGTTTGGGGTTTTGTTTGTTTTGTTTTTTAATCCATAACTCTGTTCCCTGGTGGGGAATATTACAGCTGCTCACAGGTACCAAGACTGAACCTTTCCTTTTCCAGTGCGGATGCTCTTGGCACTACTGGGCTGAACCTGGAACTTCTTTACAGCTAGATCAAGAAGAGCCATGAATATTCAGGCTCTAAGGAATTTGGGCGGATATCCAAGAAGTGGCAGGACCCAGCTGCTGAATCTAAGGGTCTCCCATTTTTTTTGTGCTGAGCACACAACTATCCAGATTGCTTTATGCTCTAAAGTGAGCATATTAAAGACTGAAAGAAAAAAAAAATCCTGCACTGTTGATAAAAAAAAATATTTTAGCCTTTTTTCTCCTCATGCAGTCACTTCCAATGCTGCTTCTTGCAGAACTGCTGCAGCTGCTGCTCAACCCATCCCTTTAGATGAGAACTTCCTTTTGCTCTGCTCTTCCCCTCCTCATGAGTAGTAATGTATGGGGACAGAGCTGATCAGGGGTTATTTTCTGAAGAGCTCAGGTCACAGACAGCATTTGTTCTCACTGCCGCAGCTCTGAGCAGAGCTGAGAGAGCTGAGAGAGCAGGTACGACAGCCGCAGATCCAGGGACTGGCGTGGGAGGGAAGCAGAAGAGGAGGGGCATGAGGAAGCCGAGCTGCAGCTGCTTTGCCTCTGCTCCAAGCTCCCAGGGCAGCTTCATCCTCAGCCCTTCTGGGACAGGCTTTTCTCTTCCATGAGAGCTTCTCTAGCAGCAGCTGCCAAACCTGCAGTTACCCCTTGGATGAGAAAATTCCTCAACCCTCTTTTTACCAGTTCCTGGAATAATCTGCACCAGAGACAGACAAAACTTGGAAGAATCATCTGAAGAAAATTGCTCCCCGAAGGAAACACACAAAGCATTGGAAAACCCAAGCATTCAGCCTCTGGCCACCACTAACAAACACGGACCTGCCCGACAGCAGTCAGGGCTACAGCGACTGCTCCCTGCCTTCCAAGCAGCCTGGCTCAATGGAGGAGCAGGAAGACAACTTTGTGTTTTCTCTTGAAGCCAATACCAGCAAGTGCAGCCTCGAGACTAACCAAACACAGGCACCAACATGCTGGTCAGGAGCAACCAGGGGTGGCCCGGAGGTGGTGATTGTACCGGTGCTTTTTGGGTTGATTTTCCTCCTGGGAATAGTGGGAAACACATTGGTGTTGGTTGTTCTGGGGCGCCTCCAGCCTGGGGGACGCCCATCGCGCAGTGCTACCAACATCTTCATCCTGAACTTGAGCATTGCAGACTTCTCCTTTCTGGTCTTCTGTGTCCCCTTCCAGGCCACCATCTACTCCCTGCCAGAGTGGATCTTCGGTGCCTTCTTTTGCAAGTGGGTTCACTACTTGGCCATGGCAACAATGCTGGTCAGCATCTTTACTCTGGTGGCTATGTCTATGGACAGATACATTGCTGTGGTCCATGCCAAGCGTTCAGCCTGCATCCGCAGCAAGCGCAACGCTGCCCTCGGTGTTGGTATCATTTGGCTGCTGTCTCTACTCATTGCCATCCCCGTAGCCCAGCACCAGGCCCTCATGAGTGGTCATCAGCAAGCACCCAACAGCTCCTTCTGCTGGGAGCACTGGGCAGATGGTTCAACAGCCAAGCAGATGTACAAGGTTACCATCCTGCTGGTAGGATACCTCTTGCCCCTGGTGCTCATCACCTGCTGCTATGCCAAGGTAGGTGAGAGGGACACGAGTAATGTTTAAATAGAGGGAAAGATCACTCCCAGACTCCTGGTGGCTTGGATTTGTACACTCAAGCTACCCAGCCAACAAATAATAGATCCAATCCTTTCCATATTCTCTCCTGGTATAGAATACTTCTCTGAGGCAGGGGGAGGGAAGGAAAACAGAGAATGAAACTACACCAGTTCACAAAAAGGATTACAATCGCTAAGCTGACACCCAAATCCCCTAAAGACTCCTGCTGGTTTTCCTATTTTTCAGTTTGTTCTCTCTCAATAAATGTTTTGTTTCTGGCAAGAGGAAAAAACCCATGGAGGGAAAAATTATGCAGAGAGTGTACAGAAACACTATTAAAGACATCACTCAGATTTCTTTCTTTCCTTTTTTTTTGTTTTTGATACAAAGCTCAGAGTCTTGCAAAGTCTTGCAAAGACTTGCAAAAAGAGATCTTAGAATCAGGGTTTTATTCAGCAAGAAATCTCTTCCTTTCTTGTGGATTGCTATTGCTTCCATTTTTATTTTACCCTTACTGATCTTTAGCACGTTTAAGATTGATAGTAAGTCTATGAGTTGTGCTAGCATGCAGAATAAGTTTTCTGTGAATTTTGAATTAATACCCTATTGTGCAGGGACTGGATTTCCTTGTCACTAATCAGTTGCAGGTCTACCCTCTTGGAAAAAAAAAAAAAGTTTTCCTGGAATTTAAGTTCATGTCTGTTTAATCAAAACATATATTATATTCAATACTAATCTGTTCTGCTATCATCAGGGCTAAGGACAGGACAATGCACTTAAGTTTAAGCTAAAAATCTCTAAACCCCAGACCTTGCTTGTCACAAGAAGAAAAAGCCACTAGAGCTCTTAACTCCTATCACTGTACCTCCAGCTGTTTGTCCCCTCACTGCCCTAGGTGAGACAGCGGCAACTGGAAGGTGAGCTGCCTTTAATAGAGGCATTTTTTTTTTGTTCATTAATTGCTTTAGCAAATTCAGTCTGTTGGCTCCAAAGGCCAAAGTATAAGCATTGCCAGATTACTGCCATGTTGTAATCAGGTTCCAAAAGCTTGATCTAGATGTTGTCAACTGAGAATTTCCCTCCAGTGCTCTAACATTTCTTATGACTCTCCCTCTGAAAGGAGAACCCACTCTAACTGCCCCATTTGTTAGTGCTGCATTCAGGAGCGGCAGGACAGTGACGCCGGTACTGTCAGCCTGCTCTCTGCCTTTGTATATAATCAGCCTAGAGAAAAAATGTAAATAATCTGAGGCACAATCTAAAATTCAAAATCCATGGAAAGACTCCTGTGGATTTCAGCACAGTGCCAGCTGAGCTCTTAATAGATGCTCAACATCTTCTGTAAGCACAGCAGTTTCAATGCTTTTTCCAAACTTTGTTGCTTGAAGGAGAAAGAGCTGTGAAGGGCTTACAATCAAAAGCCTCAAAGTATCAAATTCAACTTTCGTTGAACTCATGCTAAAACAATTCTTTCAATTTTTGGTGCTTGTACGAGAAGTTGAAACACTAATATACAGAATTCAATTTCCCACTCAATATATTGTTCCTTTTTTTCCCCCCAAAGGTTTTATATCATCTCCATACAAAAGTAAAGAACATCTCCAAGAAGTCAGAGAGATCAAAGAAGAAGGTAAAAAACTTTGGTTTCTTCTGTACACTGACTATAATATAGATAAGTCAGAGTTCTAGAATAACCAATAGCCTTTTCAAGCTCCATCTGCATACTGAAGTGTCATTCATATACCAGTCTTTCAGCTGAGGTTCAGAATTCATGTTGATGGTTTGTTACATCTTTATAGACACAGTATATAATGATGCTATTATTGAACTGTTCTATTGATCTCTATATACAGGCCTGCTGGACTGCCTTTTGATTTACTGTGCTATAATAGAATCCCACGAATACTATATTTTTACATTGGCAGACAGCAAGATATTCAGACTATAAAAATATCTAGGTGTTTTGAGTATACCTCAGCAAGCTAAAAGGAAAATACATGAACTCTGAAACTGAAGTACTTCAGTTTTGCTGCAGTTTGCATTTAAGATCTTTCTTAAGGTTTGCATCTAAGTAGGTGGTGGATTCAGATAATGGTTTGATCCCCTTGCAAGCCAAAGAACAGGGTTCTCCCTGGCTCAAGCCGTATAAAATAAGCAGAATTGCAAGTATTTACTGAGAAAAACATTAAGGATAGAATTATTTTTTTTCTGTCGAAGAATCTTGGAGTGAATAAGCCATAATTAATAGAAGTTTTCAGGTAGCAAAACTCACCGACTTCAGTGATGCATCATCAGACTGCTATTTCAGTCAGAAATGTAATAATTGTTGAATGTGCAGCGGTAAATGAAACTGTAGGCTACCTGGCTAGTCAAAGTCAGGAAGTAATGGAGTACTGTCATTAGCTGCTGATAGGACAGCCAGGTCACAGCCTGTGCCAGCAGCACAGCAACTGTACAACCCAAATGAGCAGCGTACGCGCCTCCGAGCAGATGTGACAGACAGTGGAGATGGCTATAGAGTGCTTTGATTTGCTCTCATCCAAAGCACTGGCCAGTTTCAGCGGCTACCTGACACATTAGAGCAGCCCTACAAGATGTTGCCATGATGCTGTCTATGGCAAAATGAGGATCATTACAGCAGACATGGCCATTTGATGGAAAGGGTGCAAGACACAGAAATCAAAGCTTTGATGTGACTCCAGCAAAAAAAAAAAAGACAGACATTGGTACAACAGCTGCAACAAGCTACAGATGTTTGGAAACATGGAACCATTTCTGGGCATGACAAGTTGCATCCAGTGATTTATTTACTAGCATTGCAGGACCCCCCTGTACATCTAGATCACTCCCAAGATGATGAATTCAGGATACTAGATTTTCAGCATGCTGCAGCTATACCTCATAATAATCTGAACCGGTACCTCTATTGATTCCTCTTTTGCCAAAGAGACTTACTCTGACAGAGACAAAAGGGTATATCCCTAAACATAACATAATCATCTGTTCCTTATCTCATAAAAAAACCAATCTTGGTAGGTTAATGTTCTGTATGCAGCTAAGGTGTCACAGAAAAACATACAGTTCTCATCAACATAGATATCTTTGTGATCAAGCTACACAGGAAAAAGCAGAGGTACTTTAGGAGGTTAACTGTACACTTTAGCAGCTACAGTAGCATCTCAAACAAAATGTAATGGTTTTAAATAGAAAAATAATATTGTCTTTCAGTTGTATCCTCTGCAATATTGTGCTACAGTTTTAATGGTCTGGTCCATGCCGCTTCTAGTTGATTTAGAGCTATTACGCAGATTTTGCCAGTCCTTTATGCCTATGATTCCTAACCACATTAAACTATAGATTATATTTAGTTTCTACTGGTTCATTACATCCACTAACATACACTCAGTTTTGTTGGTAGTATACCTGTGAGTATCAATCAATAATTGGTCTTGAACCTACACTGCCTGTAAGGATGGAATTCAACTGGTATTTGCAATATTATCTCACAATACAAGACTACAGAAGTTATAATATGCCACACACAATATTTCTTTGATAGGAGTTACTTTCCCTTTCCCCTTAGAGTGTTTTTGATCATGTTTTCTGTGTTCAGTTGTTGAGTTCACAAAGAAAGCATAAAGCCTTACAAAGGGTGGCATCCCAGATTTTTGAAAAAGGAAAATAAAACAGTTTCAGAGTCCCGTGTTCCCTCCCTTGCTGCTATTGACCTCCATAACCCAAGTCTGGCCTCACAGCAGGTAACAAAGCAAGGCCAGCGCAGAGCCACAAGGATGCTCAGGGGACTGGAGCATCTCCCTGATGAGGAAAGGCTGAGAGACCTGGGCTTGTTCAGCCTGGAGAAGAGAAGGCTGAGGGGGGATTTTATCATTCCATATAGATATCTAGAGGGTGAGTGCCAAGAGGATGGG
>VZTV01012521.1:2643-22090 GCA_013400875.1 Anhinga rufa | reverse complement strand
ACCTAAGTATCTGGTGGAAATAAGCCTCAGAATCCACCTTTAATGTCACTCCAAGTACTGTACATTATGCCATTAAAGTGTATCCTCTTCTCTCATTGGGAAGAAAGCAGTGAAGATGGATACAGTGCACCCAGCCCTGAAGATGAATCTTTGCTGCCTTATGCCTTGAACAGTCATTAGTGCTGCTGCAGAGAAGTGAAAGGTTTCCTGACGCGGTCACATTTTCCAGGGAAAAGGAACTAAACAGGAATAAAAACTGCAAAATGATTAAAGCAAGACAGGCCACAGCAGGTGCAGCCAAGAAAACGAAGGAAGATGTCAGCTTGCCCCCTTCCCTTTCAAATACAGTCACACTACTCTTGCCAACATTACTACAGTGCTACCCCAGCTGCACACACCAGTGTAGGCACAAGCAGGATCAGCGCATGTATATTATTTTTTTCCTTCTCACATCTGTATTTCTTCCTGCTGCATCATCCCCTCTCCATCCCATCAGCGTTTAAAGTAGACCAGACCGAGTATTTTAGTATGGAATCCAATACACCCTTCTCCCTGTATACTCCAAGAAAGGAGCTCTAAGACATCTGACTCCACGTGTAAGGACTGTAGAGCATCTCACTCTCATCTGTATGAGCTATGATCATGGATGATACAGTGTGGATCCTTCACAATCCTGATATCAAACAGCATCACAGCACCACCAAATATCATTAGCAGTGATAACACCCTCTCTCACTCTCTCTCCCCCATCACCTGTTCCCAGCTCCTTGTTAGTCTCACCTCATGGGTGGAGCAGGACATGGGAAAGTCTTCCCTGCTTCTGGAGACTCTACCCGTAGTGCATGATGTCACTGAGACGTAACGCTTTGCCCCACCTATCCCTGCAGATTATGAGATCCACACTGCTCTCAGGGGACACTGTTTCCCTGGCCAGGGCATGCAGAGATTGGTGACTCCCAATGTATGTTCTGCCTCTCTGCTGGAAGGGAGTTCTCTAAGCTAGCAGGAAGGGTAAGCCCCGTGACCCCTTCTCCGCCCCACTGTCACAGTGAGAAGACCAGGCACCACATCAGAAGCAACTCCAGAAGGAGGTACAGAGGCTGAATCATAGTAGGACTACACGGTACCAAGCAGGTCATTGCAGGGCAGCAGAGAGTTGGGCCCCACACTTAAAGACACTGCAGTGTATTTGCACCTCTACAAATTGGAGGTGGTGCCTCCAATTTGGATTTGCAGTGCTCCCAGCTTGGTCCCCATCAGGAGTGCATGGTGTGGATGAAAGGCCGAGATGCTTTCTTCCCTCCTTACGTGATGCCCAGGTTTGATTCCCATATGGACATATAAAACAACAGAAGGACTATACTGTGTGTACAGAGTCACTGAGCAGCTGCAGGAGGTAATGAGTTGATTTGGAAGAAGCTACAACTACACATCCCTATATAGTGAAGCAGTTTAGGAAAGGAGGCGACTTCCTGAAACACAGTGTCTCCTTAACACCTTCCTCAGATCATCACTAAACCACTCCCAACCCAAGGATGTCCCTGGGATACCTTCAGCCCTTGCCTGACAAACATGCATACACACCGAGCCTCCACAGGCACCTCCAGCTCCCAAAAAACATTCAGGTGCAAATGTAAAAGCATATTTTGGTCTACTGAGCACTTAGGTTTGGATTCTCACTATCCCCAAGCTGCTTCCTACAAACCACCGGGGAAGGGGTCCTGCTGTTCTTCACCCTCACAATTGCACGCCAAGAGAGAAAGGTCAAGCAAAACAAGTCTTATATGAGCATTTGCTTCTCCCACAGGACTGGATGAACTTGTTGACCCTAAGGACACCAGGCTGGGCTCACAGTCCACTCCAGGCTTGTTGACTGCAAGCATCACAGAGATCATGGTTACATGATGCATCTTTGACTATTACAAAGTGGCTTGAAATGGTCATTTTCTGGTCAGCATCAAAACATTCTGTAAAGGGTGATTTTTTCTGTTAATAAACAAGGAAATTATTCCCCTATGAATATGCAAAACGCTACTCAGGAAATGGCCTGGACTATTAGGATCTATTAATGTGCACAGAATCAATACACAGGCAGATTGTCTGCTCCATTCAGAGGCAAACCTACCAGTCACACCGGCTCTGATTGGTCTGGGGGATGGAATGTGATTTCTTCCCTTCTAGAAGAGCAAGAGTGTGCTATGCAGACCTTGTGTTACCTGATGGTGTCACCAAGAACATCATCACTTTGGTTCAATTCTTTGTACGTGGTAATTAATGAAGACAATTTGGCCAAGTCACAAAAACAAATAGATGTAGAGGTCCCATATTTCTCTGGTGAGCACTTCTCATCTCCCTTCTTCATGAACTTCAGACTCTCACTGCTGTGTCTACTGCCTTGCTAGTTTCCCAGGAAAGGATGTCCACTGCCTACAATAAATTTGAAAAGTAAGGATGAACTCTACACAGGGCAGCTAGTGTCCATCAAGCTATTGTTCAAGACTTTTTAAGGGTCTGTGGACAAGTTTTAAGGATTCCATAAAGGTCACTATGAAAAAAATAGCCGGTTTTCAGTAAATTGGTATTTACTGTACCGCTATTCTTATCTCCACCAACAATGTTTAGATCTGCAAATCAAAAAAGATTGGAAAATAGTTATCTAACTCCATGAGAGCTTGGGAAAGGTTACATCTCGATCTCTTCAAAGGGTCAGAGCTATATAACCACATTTAATATCATTTACTGTTGAAGTTGATCTGATTTTTGTCTAGATACAGGTTTTCTGTTTCTGCCAATATTCTGCATGAATATAGCAAGTCTGAAGGATGACCACAAGCAGACACCTAAAGTAAAATAAGAACAGAACAAATATATATGACACTTATCCGTCTTTTAACTTTTTCTAGCTCTCAGGGACTACTGAACCTGATGTGTTTTGTTTATTTAGTAATCTGCAGTCAATCTCCTTTACTAGTGCTTTTCAGGCCTCCCCTTATTTCTGTGTAAATTTCTTGCCTCCTCACCATCCTTTGTCAATGAGCTTCCCAGTTCTGCTGCTCTTTGCATGAAGGACCACCTCCTTCATGTTTTGAACCTGAATCCCAACAGCTTCATTTGATTACTCCAAGTCTAGTTACTGCAGAAGAAACAGGTAACTCTTAATCCCTACTCAAGCTCTCCATGCCATTCGTAATTAGACCTCTATCATACTTTGCCTTCCCCACCACCCATAGTTCCTTTTCCAGGTGGAAGAGTGCCAGCCCACTCAGTCACTCCTCAAACAGAGCTGTTGCTTACATTAGTGATCCTCCTTGCCTTCTCCAAATATTATCCAGTTATAGTCTGAAGATGGGGTATCAGGACTGCAGATGGTACTCAAGCTCCATCATTTGATTTGCTCTTTAGACTGCTACTGAGCACTGAGATGATTTTTAATGGAGATATCTACCATAACCCCATAGTCTCATTCCTGATCAGCAAGGGCCAACTCAATGCCTATCACTGTGAAACTAGGATTATTTTTGCCCATACATATAATTTTACATTTATCTACACAGACTTTTATCTGCCTTTTCATTGCACTGTCACTCAGTCTTGTAAGGTCCTTCTGCAACTCCTTTTGGTCAGTCCTTCTCCTTACTGCCTCACCTTGCTGCTCACCCCCTCTGCCAGATCATTTATGAAAGTGTGGAACAGCACAAGTGTCAGGACAGACCTCATACAACAGTGACTTCCCTCCATTCTATCAGTTGGCCAAAGACTCTGCCCTCTGTTTCACATTTTTAACCAATTCCTCTTATCCCATGGCTGTAGAGTTCCCTCTAAAGCCTAACCTAATCAAATAGACTCACAGTTATCATCGTGCTTGTTTACCCCTTCAAACAAATTAGTTTTCTAAGGCAAAATCTTTCTGAACAGAAACTGTGTTGACTTTTCCCAAAGAAATTTTTTGCATTTGTCAGGCATTCATTGATTCAATTCTTTGTTATACTGTCTATTAATTTGCCTAGTACAGATGTCAAATCTACCAGACCACAGTTCCTTAAATACCCTTGTGGAAACTGTTTTAAAGAACGGCACCATGCTTGCTACTCTCCAGACTTCAGGCACCAATGGAAGTTTAAGTGAATTATACAGTGCCATAAGTAATTCCACTATTCCTCTTGAAAGGCATGAGTGAATACCACTCACTTCTAGTGATATGTCAGCATTCATTCTATATGTCCGCAATGCAATTTCTGCCAGTTATTTAATAGGAGAGATGCTAGTCTGTCTTTTATTTCATTTCTTCTAATTCAATGACTCTCCAAATTGTATTCTCTACTGGTATCTCTAATTCACTTCTCGGAAAATCATTATAATAGGCCAATTACAATAGCAAATTAAAATGCTGTACTTGAAATTAATAAATTTATACTCCTCACTGCTGCTCCTTCTTCCTGCTGTTTCTTTTATACGTCTGTTACCCATGAATGCAGTTATGATAGAGACCCATAGGCTCAACTGATCAGTTAACCTTGCACAACTTACGCCTTCCTCAATCCTTCCTCCAAAAAAAACCTCCCGAACTTACCCTAAATGTGATTGGATCAAAAAGCTCTTTGGCTCATCCATAATACAGCAGTTACACTGCAGTAAGTCATACTAAGAGGCTGTCTGTCCTGGTTTCAGCTGGAATAGAGTTAATTTTCTTCGCAGTAGCTAGTGTGGGGCTGTGGTTTGGATCTGTGCTGAAGCAGGGGTGATAATGCGGAGATGTTTAGTTGTTGCTCAGCAGCGCTTACACCAGTCAAGGGCTGTTTCAGCTCCCCGTGCTGTGCCGGGGGCACGGGAAGCTGGGAGGGGACACGGCCGGGACAGTGACCCCAACTGACCCAAGGGATGTCCCACACCATATGGTGTCATGCTCGGTGTATAGAGCTGGGGGAAGAAGAAGGAAGGGGGGAACATTGGGAGTGATGGCGTTTGTCTTCCCCAGTCACCGTTACGCGTGATGGAGCCCTGCTTTCCTGGAGACGGCTGAACACCCGCCTGCCCGTGGGGAGCAGTGAATGAATGCCTTGTTTTGCTTTGCTTGTGTGCGCAGCTCTTTCTTTCCCTATTAAACTGTCTTTGTCTCAACCCATGAGTTTCCTCACTTTTACTCTTCCAATTCCCTCCCCCATCCCACCAGGGGGGAGTGAGCGAGCGGCTGCGTGGGGCTTGGTTGTTGCTTGGGGCTAAACCACGACACTGTCACAGAACTTACCACCATAGTTGAGGAAATGTAGGAAGACAGATTCCTGGGGCTCACAGACCAGTCCTGGAGTAGCTATATCTTTTGCCGGGACTCTCTGAATCCCAGATTTCAGAAGGAAGCCATGTAATAATGTGGTTTCCCCTCAGCATCACTGAAAACGAAAATGTGCTCTTCCCTCCCCTTCTTTTTGTGCAACTAGACCACTAGCCTCGTTTTCTGGCTGCTCCCCTCATCACAGTAGAAAAGATGAGACTGTGTCCATAAGCCAGGTTGCATGTCACACTGTCATGTTAAAAGAAGACAGCTTGTCCTAATAGATAAGGATGTAGAATTAGGGATTGTGCCAGCATTCAGGGATAAAATGGCTAAGGGACACATAGGCATGAATGTGAAGCGTGCAGGAAATTGTGGTTGTTGGTAATACAGGATCACCACACATCAGTGCCGCATGGTTCTGCTCCAGGGCTCAAGCAACTAGAAAGACAGCCAAGGACCTTATATAATGGTGTGTGAGGCTGTGATTAGAGACAGTCAGGTCTTTGGATGAGTGACAGGGAGCAGATGAGAACATATACTTTCTGGTAACAGCGCTGTCAGAGTATCAGGCTAGAAGAAAACAAATGTTGTGTGTGAACCATTGCCCTTGCTTCATTCAGCAAGATACAGACGACTGCCTCTAGTGAGAACAGGGTCTGGCATTTTCCTTGGCTATTGTCTCCATAGCCCTCTTTCAGTATGATGGTAAGGCAGACGGAATGCCTCCCCAATGGATAAATTCTACATACATGGACTTACCTTTGTGGCTGCCAAGTCAAGGAGCAAGCAAAAGATGTGAGGAGTAATTTGGAGATTACCATTGAGCATTCCCAGATGTGGTGAGCTTGATGGAGCAAGCTAGCTCTCCTGGGAGGTGGCAGTACTTACAGAGGTGCCCGAGTCAGCTCAATTTTGCCTACATTTCCAACAAGACCCATGATCTGGGAGATACAAAAGCACCTCAGAGGTACCTTCAAGAATATCTTTTCTTGGGCAAGGGCTGGAACGGAGCCAGACATTGTATAGAAAAGGAGAAAGTGCTTTAAAACGCATCCATCCTTTGGTATCTTTAGGGCTATGAAGTGAGAAGGGGAGGGATGGTGGCAGCAGCAGCAGGTGTGATGAGACGTATCAAATATTTTATATGAACATAATAAAGTCCAAGAGTGCAATCAGTCTTTTTGGCATAAAAAACACACCACACTTTAAAAAATATTTATTTTATTCATATTCCCAGACTATTTAACAGTGGATCACACTGGTAGGAACAATCACAAATACCAAGTTACATGGTTTCATCAGGTTCTGGCCTGTGCAACATTGGGTTTGATTCAAGCACGTATTATGTCATCACCAATAAGGACAACGATTGCTGTTCAAAGCTCAGTTGAGTCCCAAATCCTTGGCCCAATACTCTCTTCTCCCACCGCGTGTGGAATTCTCTACAAAGAACTTGTATTCTCAAAGTCTGAATCCAGAAAACTTCCTGAAGTACTGCATTTTCAATTCCTCATCTAAAAACTCTGTTTACCTCATGTACTTTATTTGAAAGGCTTCAAGTTTTTGGTGCAAAAAACACACAAAACAACCCTACCACCTGCAATTTCTCAAAAATATTGGTCCAGACTTGCACAAATCAGCTTAGCTCCAGTAAGGGAGCTGGAATTACTTATCTCACCACATGATCTGGCCTGCAAATCCCAACCGTCTTGCTTGGATAATGCCTCAGAGCAAGGTTTCACGGCAAAAGCAAAGCGATCCTCTAACTAACATCCCTGCTGTTTGTGCTGGCACACAGTATGGTCTAAAGTCTCTGATCTGTGTGCCATAGATCTGAAGGGTACCCATAGACTTCTGCAGCATATTCACACCTTTCTAAAGGCATCCTGCACTTAGGCTGACTCTCAGGATAACTGCCCTTGCAAAAAGGGTCCACAGCAGCTCTGACTACCCATGGTCAGCCACATGGCTTTGCCACACAGATCAGGATAGACAGTGACTCAGAGAAGTCCCACACTGCAAGCTGGCCTGCACTAAGACATAGAGTAGGTCTCCGTATTGTTTGTGCCCAGACAATATGGACATACAGTCAATGTTGCCTCCTAAGAACTGTGGGCTCACATCCACAATCAGGACTATTGAGCAGCCCTGCTCCAAAAGCATCTTTGGATCTGGCACCTCAGGGTTTCTTTAAGCCCAGTTCTGTAAGCCTGTTTGAGTCACAGGTAGTCGGGAAGTCACAGCTCATCAGAAGATCAGACCCTCAGCCAGCAGCCACGAGGAGGCATTACAGTCCCTGCCTGTTACAGATGCCGAGAGCTGCCAAATAGAGTGAGCTGCCTTTTACCTCTTTGCCCTCACACATCAACTGTGAGGACTGCCAGACAGGCTAAAAGTCACTCATAAAGACATACAGGGTGCTATTGATAATGAGTCCTAGGGCAGCTGGATGCCCAGCATCCATCAGAGTCCCCTCTGAAAATCCCAGTCGTCATGCTCAGACTACCCTTTGCTCTACTCTTCCTCTCAGTCTCCCCCCTCCCAGAATCAATTCTCTCCCCACGCTCCCACTCTCCCATGCAGAGAGCTCGCAACACTCACAGGGTAGGTCCACCTTCAGCTATGGAGTTTTGGCTGCACAGCCGACCTTTGCTGCTGCCAAAGGGAGGGGATTCCAGGCCAGAGCATCCCTCTCTGCCCTTCACCTTTCAGTGCTAATTGGGTTTTCTATCAGTTTCAGCAGGGCGCAGCATGGACTCGTGGAGCTTGAAAAGCAACAGCGGTTTTTATCACAAGAGTGCCATGGGAGAAGACTTCAGAGCATTTTCTGGGAACGCTGCATACAGTTATATTACATTTTCAGAACTATGTGGCTATTGTGCCTTCTAAATCACATGAAAGACTACAGACAGTGCTATTTCAGTGAAACTCTCTACAGCCACTGAAACTAAGTCACTACCTCCTTTAGAGTAGGCAGTGGACTCACATATTCACAACAAGAATTGACTGTACATACGCTAAAGCAAGACACTTCATAGGTAAATAAGAAATACCTCTAGTTTGGGCCCATCCCTTACATATCAGATATTATGTATGAACAAGATGATTACTACTTGTAGAGCTATGTGAAACATCTACCATTTATCTGAGTTATGAAAACACATTTTTAAAAAGCACAGTAATCCAGGGCCAAAAGACAGGCAGACAAATGGACAGACTTTGGCCACTTGTTCAGTTCTCTAGAAAAAGCTATTTGCTCTTCTAAGGGCTGACCTCACGCATTTGCCAGGACCTGGTCCTGCACGTGAAAAAAGGTTTAAAATAAGTTGCAATAACGGAGTCTTTTGGAGGTGCCCTGTGTCCATTTCCAGCTTCCCATGGGACTCAGTGCTTGTCTGGGGCTTTTGATGGACAGCTCATAAATTGCTGCTATTTAGCCACTGGAAAATGAATCCTGCTTCATTTAATTTGCCCAGAAATGGGACACATTTGAATCTTGTATGGGATTCTCCCTGCCTCCTTCCTCCAACCCCTGTTCACATCTAGTTTCAGTTTCCTGGAACTAAGAGTGTTAACACCAACAAGAAAACAGCAAAGCAAGAAAACCAGTTTCCTGTCCATAAATGTTGTATTCCCTGCACACAGGGAAACTTCACCAACTCTACAGTAAGAAGATGCAACAACCTCTTTTGCAGCTTCCTGACATGACAGCCTTGCAGCATCCAGAATCCAGCCTAGTAAGGAAAAAAAAGTGTTACATGTTAAAAAAACGCCCAAGACAAATGAGTTATTTTGCATGGATCACAGTTAAGGCATGTCAACCTAAGTGTTCATTTCTTAATGAGAATGTTTAAAGGGACCGAATTTGAGATATTTTGTCAATATAACTGCAGCTGGCTACAATGGAAAGCGCTACTTTTCTTTGCTTACCTTGATCTTGCTGGGGTTTGATTTATGGGGGATTTTTCCTTACAGCTGCTGGGAATGATACACATCTCTTCTTGCATGAGATTAAATATGCGTATTAGAAGGTTGCAAAGTTTGTAGGATGCATTGCAGTGCTGTGCTGCTCCAAGAATGGAGACCCAAGGTCTGACCTTTACTGTAACTGGGACTTTGTTACATTGCCGTAGCCATTTTCTTGGTGTCTAATAAAGTCCTTTTAAGACAGATCTATATTAACAACTGGCATATAAGCCTCTTCCTCCATGCCAGGGTCAGGAAAGTCTATCAGACCAAAAGAGGGAATTTTTTAAATTTTTTTTTATCAGATCTGAAATTATTTATTGAGGCAATGAATGAAGAACGTGTTGGGCTTGCAATGACTTTTCTTCATTTAGAGACTTCTCCACTGTCATGCTTTGATGTAGTCCATTCTAGCTGCAGAGGGTCATCTGTGCTGGTGACACATGAAACCTAAAGGGCCATTAAAGTTATTAAAAATATCTGCAGTTATTACAAATATCTGCAGTCCTCCACAACAAAAGAGAGAAAGGGAAGACAGAAGTGACTGGAATAAATGTGGCACTAGGGCCTTCCTAGATTGGTCAGTCTGTTACAATCTGAAAAGTCACATAACAGTTTCTCATAAAGCAAGCAATACTTATATTTCTTTTCTCTCTGCATGTCAACAATGCAAAGCCTCAATTCTGCCAGCCTAACATGCCCCTAAAAGTTACCTATTACATTTTTCTTTACACAGGACGGTTTATGTGTTCCTATGACACTGGTAAGGATGTGATATTAAATTAATCATTTTAGGACTCAGGAGTCCTAAACAAAACTCTGAGGTCCAGACTTAATGTAATTGTCTGAGTAGTTGACAGGGCTAGTCATGAGCTTAAACAAGTTACGCATGTGCCTGCCTAAATGTTATGAGAAGCTCAAGCCTTGCATTGCAAAGAACTTAACACCATTTATATTTTTACACAGTATTTTCCACCACGACAATTCCATTTCCCACTCAGTACAGGAGTGTGAAAGCAGTGTACTCCACCATTAAGACCATACACTTTCTAGTTCTCGTGGTCCCATAACTCCTGCAACTTCTTGACAGTGACTCGAGTAGCCAGAAAAAGAAGAGCAAGAACAGGCTGTAAAAAGAGTGTACCAATGGGAAAACCCTGGGCCAGAAGGTTGCTTGCAACATTGCCAAAAACCACAGGAGAAAGAAAGAAGTGGGAGAAACGTCAGAAATTGGAGAGGCCTACAAAGTGAACAAGATTTGTCAAGAGCTCTATCTAGATTCAGAAAGCAGAAAATGTCAGTGGTATATAAAATATATAAATATGCATGCTTCTATCAATATATATAAACACATTCACACTCACACAGAAGCTACATATTTAAGCAATGACTATAGATACATATACAGATGTGTAAAATATTATAAGTAAGAATTTGTAAAATGCATTTGCTCTTCAAAAAGTTTTCTAAGAAAAAGCCAGTTCTATCAACAAAATGTACAGCTCGCTTGCTTTGAGTTCACCAAAACTGGGAGAAATCTCCGATTTGCAGGCTAAATCTGTGCTGATCTTCAAAGCAAAATTCCCTCACTGAATTTTCTTTCATGTAAGCTTTTTCCTGCAGATTTATCTGTTGGAAAGGGAGGTTTTCAATCCAGGGATTACAGAGAGTAAAAAAGCTGTAAAGATGTGAAGGCTAGCTCATGGTTTTCCAAAAATTCAGAGCAACAATAACTGGATACTAGTGATTGCTTGGAGTTTGATAAGTCAGAGGCCCCATCAAACAATTCACAGAGACAGATGTCTGCAACAGCTGCATTAATTGAACCTAGGACAAATCACTGGATTTTCCTGCACAGTGAACAATCACAGTGGGGTTTGTTGGTCTGATTCTACTCTTAGTTTTATACTGATGTATCTGATGTGGATCTTCCCCAAAGTCAGTAGAGATGTTCCCCTGGAAAAGAGTAGAGGATGAGAGTCTACATATTCAATATTTGATATTTAGGATCTCCTTTTATCCATCTTGTACATTAATAATCCAACAAGTGCTTAGAAATTAAAAAGCATACCTCCTTATAGGTTGTTTCCTGATCTACAGGGAGAAAACCCCTGCTCCCTTATGGTTTGTAAATGTATTTACTAAGGCTCCTTAGCAGCAAACAAGACTCCTCTTGCACTGGAAGTATTGTATCATTAAGGTATGTAATGTCATCTGCCTGTCCAAAATAAGGATTATGCAGAACTTAATACCAATAGAAATGGTCCCAGTAAATAAAGACACATGACATAAACAGTTTTTTGAGTTTAGCATGAAAAATTTTCTTGAAGTATTTGCAAATCCAAAAGCCCAAATCTAAGTTTTACTGAAGCACCTTTCATCAAATGTTCTATAAACAAAGCTACTGCAGGGATCAAACGCTACAGCATTAAGCAGATACCTGAAAACAGCTCAGAAACCATAACTGATTGCCACATAGCCATTCACAATTGAAAGTATTATCAAAAACCCAAGCAGTATGGCCACAGGACAGCAAAACTGTCATTTGAAATCATTCAAATGAGCAAGGTATTAGATAGTATAATACAGCAGTGAATGACTGCCATGAAACCAGGGGCCAGATCCAAGTTTATAATGCTGTTTGAAATCACCATTTAAATAATGATTACTATCACCTACGCAGAGAAAAGGATAAGGAATATTTGACTGGGCCAAAAGAATGCAGATGGACCAAAGAGGATCTTTCTATGCCTAGAATTCTACAAATATAAAAGTAATAAAGTATCTAAAAGGAACTCACTTGAAGTAAGGCAACTGTTGAAGCACAAAATAAATCCAATATTAAAGTACTCCTTGTTAGCCTATGATTTACTCATTAATCATTTACTGATTACTTACTTTTAAATAATATTTTAATATAAAGTACAAAACTAAACCAAGAATTTCCAAAGTGGCCAGTGACACTGGATGCTCAGCTTGACACTCAAAAGGAACTGAATTTCAGAAAGCAGAATGCAGGTCTTGTACAGGCATCCCGAAACAAAACCTACTACATTGCTGCCGTTTTTTAAAAGGTGGGCCTCAGCTATGTGTAGAAGGATGCAAAGGATTAATTTTGGGGACCCATTTCTCTATCCCTTATTGCCCTTAATTTTGAGAATCTGATAGTGATGCCTAAGTTCATAGTAAATAGCTCCCAACTGCTCAGTGGAGCTTTCTGAAACCAGCAGCATCAAAAAACAGGCTATGCTCTGGAATGGGATCTAAGCTCACCTGTGCAATTTTTCAACCCCATTTCAGACACCTCCTACATTTATGATTTGAAAAGATGCAATAATCCTCATATTTTAAAAAAATACTGCTGCCTCCTGCTCCCATGCAAGACCCTTGAATCCTTCTCAGTGATGATAGATGCAATCCCATTCAAACTATATGTGTAAGAGGGAGATCTACACATAGGAACAAGTACTGGCAAGTTAACCGAGAATAATTTAAGGCTTTGACTGTCTCTGTCATAGCTGAAAACACTGGGGATAGCAAAAATGTAGGGAGAGTTACTTCAAGTGGATGTAACTCCACTGAAGCAAATTTTACTTGCTTCCATTATGGTAACGAGACACATGTGGCAGCCAGGCTATTATACTGTGCAAGCATAAGGGAGAGGTGATCAAACAGACCACATCCAATACATTTATAGTACCCATCTTAAAACAGGGAAGCAAAAAAGAGCAACAGAATTGTGAAGCGAGCAACTCTGTTTCTAATAAGAGGATAAAACTACAAACTCCCTCCGGTGTCCTGCTACAGCAAAGGAAAACTGATGTAGTGGACATAAAATCAGCTGATGTTACAGTTCAAGTGGAAAGGTGCGGCACTGCCTCACATGAGATTGGTAGTTTTAGCTTCACTGAGTGAATCAAAATATTCAGGGAGATTCCCAATACTCCATCATCCTTCCTCAAATTAAATCCCCAGTTTAACCCCACAGAGTGCTGGCCGTATGCTACTTGCGCTTCTCTCCCTAGGAGCCATCTGGAACTCCCTCGAGGAATCTCAGCTTTCCAGCAAATGTTCCGTTTAATTCTGACATTAACAGTTAAAAGGATGCTGTCAGATCTAGTGTCCTTTATGACATTGTACAAAGACTATATTGACTTGCTCTAGAAAATGCCTCGTGGCCAAGTCCCACATCCATTCCCTTCTACATGCCTAAATCCAATGTAGCAAGGCTAAGTGTTTGTCCTCAGCTGCCACCAAACTCTGGAGACACGCAAACCATAGAAAACACTGAACTTCTCCACATGCCTACGGCAAATGACAGTGCCACTCAGGCTTTCCTGCACTTCAGGCCCCCCCACCAGACCATACCTCACTAAATGTATTGCTTAAAGCCTTAAACAAGAGGTCCAGCTCTGAACATGCTCCATCCATTGGCAGCTGCCTCCAAAGACAGCCCCAAAGCTCCAGGCATTAGCAATTTGGTCACCAGATGCTCCCAGAACTGCCAGTTTGCATGGTCTTTACAGTGTTATGATTTCAAGATCCACCAGCAGAATGATAAAACAAGGCAGATTGGCCAGGCTGCTGGTGGAAAAACTCTCACCCAGGAAAGAAGGAGGGAACGAAGAGCAGGAGGTCTCATTCCCTACTCCAAGGAGTGCTCTGGAGCCATACTTCCTCTTCTGCATCATCAGTCCTATGTCCCATGAAGCTTCAGCAGCAAGGAGAACATCCTGCTGCACCCCTCAACCAGCTTCCTCTGATGCCTGGTGGCCAGGGGGCTCTCCTAGCAATGTGGGTCCTGCTCACTGCACAAAAAGAAGCTGCCCTCTCTCTCATGTCTTGAAAGAGCCAGTCCATGCTCAGCTTGAAAAAAAAAAAAAGGGCTGTATCTCTGCTCTCAGGGAAGTTTTCTGCCCTGCGAGTCCTGCTTCTGCACAGCCAGGGTGGTAGAGCTTCATGAACGTTGCGGAGGGTTCACGGCACACCCGAGCACTGGCTATCTAGGTAGCTCTCCAGTAGCAAAGGAAACCACTTAAATACTTTAAATACCGAGGCAGACAACTCTCCTCATGCAAACGGAGCTTTCATGGCCAAACTCACCTCTGCCACAAGCCGCCAACACCCTGTGGCAGCGCAGGTCGCGCATCCAAGCGTTGCCTTGTCAAGTACCTCAAGTGGCCCACAGGGTGGCACTGTGCCACACCACAGGCTCGTCCCTGGCTTTTGGTGGTGTTTCCTGACAGCAACAGTCAGTATAAGGCAGACTTTTTCACATCACAGGTTTTTCCGTTGAATTTTCAGGCTTTCCAGAATTTAGCATAATTCTACAGATTCTCCCATGCCAGCACACCAGCTGATCCTCTGTGTCTTTGCTCAGAAAGATCACCATCTGCTTTCTGTGGGCATTTTGCTTGAATAAACAACAGTAAGCTTAACCTCAAAAAGGGTTAGCCTAGTACCTACACAGCAACCTCCAGAACAACTGCTTCTTTTTGCTGCTCAGAAGTCGTATTTGGTAAGCCTGAAACTGGTTAGTAACAGCTATTGCTTATAACATGCTTTATACGTTCAAAGTACTGTACAAAACAAAAATTCAGTTAACAGTTGCTAATTACCACATCACTTGCTTTCTATTTAAGATCACTGCAAAAGCTTGGAGTCTGTGTAGCCTACAGCTATCCAGCATGAACTGGAGGGGGCTCAAGCTTTTACATGCACATGGTGCATATGCTCCAACTCAATTGATACAGCATCCACACAGTCTCGTGACCCTCTCCCATTTATGGGTCAAAGATGGAGCCAAACCACAGACATTCAAATTTGGACCGTGCATCAGATTTCAAAGCCTTCTCATCAGTGTTTGAGGATCCTACGACACAGGGTTTAGATTTTTCCCTAGGCTCACAAAGCATCCCTTCAAAACAAATATTCTGGGAGAACAGCAGAGTCAATGACTTTAAATTAAAATTCAACACGATATGCTTGTCCTTATTAAAATTTTTGAAAAGTCTCACCAAGGTCAATTATTTCAGCTTAAAGTAGCTGCAAAGATGAACTTGAGTTCTACTCAACTCATGTCTAACCTTCCTTATCAGCTTTAACTTCAGTTGCTGGCCCTTGTTAACACCTTATCTGTTTTATCTTCGTTGCTGTTTTCAATGGTTTTTTGGAGTATGGACATACCCAGGAAACCAGCACACAAAATCACAACAAAATATTAAAGCTGGGTCTAGAGCAGAGACAAAGACAACAGTTGCTAAGGACAACAGGCTGCTGGGGACCGCAAAACAGCCATGGTCCTGCCATCCGCCCTACTTATACCCAAACCCTGGGAAGCCCGGATTGCAGCTGCTGATGAGAAGTGTGGAAAGGGCCTTGGGGACAAGGAAACAGCTGCCATGGTTGTGGCAGTGGCAGTAGTCACTTCCACTCCTTACCTCTCCCCTCCTGCCAAGGGTCTCCAAGGCCCTTCTGGCTCAGCTCTCCTTTTTCTCGCTCTCTCTCTGTTCCTCTCAAAGGCTTAACTCAGGCCCCACATATGCAGCAATATTTAATTTTGCCTTTGCAGCTGAGACACATCAGGCTGGCACAATAAAACATTAATAAACTGGAAGCAAGCACAATAATTTATAGGAAAGTTGCAATGCTTTGATGAAGCCATGGAGTTCATAGAAAGTACTGTGAAGGAAGGCATTGCTTTCGTGGACTCCACACGAGGCGTGAGTGGAGGTGGCATGGTGCAGGTCATAAAAGCCATATGCTCAAAGGATCACCAGAGCAACAGCCACCTGGAGACAAGGAGTGTGATCAAAAAGTGCAACGTAAGTACAAGGAGCAAGTTCGATTAGAGCTCACCAGCCCCTAAGAAGTGTGTGATTTGGGTTCAAAGCATCCTTCGCTCCTGTCGCTCTTTCACTGTCAAGTTCTAATCCAGTTTAGAGCAAGAGGCAGGATTTTTGAATGTGCTTGCTATTGGTCCAACTCTGTTTCACTATAATCAGCAGAAAAAATTCCCAATGACCACCGTGGCCATGGTGTGGTTAGGCTTTAACAGGCATTTTTTAAAATCTTCTACCAAACTTCTGGGAGTGAGGTCTTTAGTTTCTTCTGAGTGCCTGCCTGGCTGATTAGTTAAGTATTTATACTCCCACTATACTCGCCTGAAGACCCAGTAGTCAGCTTTACGATTATTGACGGAAAGAATGAAAAGGGGTGTAGGAGCACAGGGAAATACTAAGCAGAGGCAATGTTACTGAAGCAAGTAAAAAGGGTCAACATCCCATTTATCCTGCTTCCAGCTGTGAAAATAATGATGCCATTATGGAAGTTACAACCATGTGAAATCAGAAACAGCTGCACACCTAAGTCCAGCCTCCCAGCCCTGTCTCATACCATCTGCTTGTGATTTCTATAGGAAAAAAGAGTAATTTGCATCATCTGGAGAAAAATGAGCTTACCAGTGAATACGTTGATTGTTCCTATAGATCCTCACCACTGATAAACACTCAAGTGTATGCTGAGGAGAAAAAAGACATTATTTCTCTTCTACAGTTGGGAAAAATGACACATCACATCCATAGTAGGTCCAGACCCAGAATATGCCTGTGAGCCTCAGTCCGTCCGCAGACTGTTATGGCCTTGTGGCAGATCTGACAGTCAGTCCACACTCAGAAACATTCCAATGGAAACTTTAGTTATGCTTCAGGACACTGAATTTTCAAGATAACAGGCCTCATTTCCTAATCATATGGAAAATTGACGAGATGAAAAAATAAGGACTTCTAAAACACCCTGTACCACCCTGCCTAGTCGGCATCAGAAGAAAAATGTGCTGATGTATGAACACCAGCTGAGAATGTGGCTCCACTTGCCTGAAACCAACTCGCTGCATCAGTAGTGTTGTTAAAATATTTCAGCCATCAAGAAAACTCTTCATGCACCATGGTGGGCACAAAGACATCACAATGGGCCCTCTCAAAAAATGTAACCGAATCAGGCATCTAAATACACTGTAGGACAGGAAGGAATTTGCAAGAGGATTCATTTTGGCCTTCTCATATATGCTTGCTTCTGAATCACCAATATATGACTAAATGTAAACCACGAGCAGCCATAATTGCCATTCTACGTATCCTCATATTCCTCTGAGAGACAATAAAGGAACAAAAACTAGCAAAGCATTTAGGAGGATTAGCTCTCAGCAATGCCAGTGAAAATCTGTAAAAAGATGATCTTGCCAGATTCAAAGGACAGATTTGACTGCTCAGTACCAGTGAGCTGCTAGCATCCAAACCACCTTCATGCTTGGTGAGCTAATACAAACCTACGAGAGAAATGGTGAACTCCTCCCATCTCCAGCATACTTTCCTCTGCTGCTTTAATACCTTGGTCTCCGATAGCAATTCAAGGGCGAAAAACCAGAAACACCTGCATAAATTTCTTTTGGACTAGCTGTGAAAAGTTGATGTCAGCTTCTTATCTCCATAGCACATTCAACGGGCTTTCAATTTACCTTGCAGTAAGTCAGCTCTGGGCTTTGTCAGACAGAAATATTTTGCACGCCTTTAATTAAAAGGCAGCCCGCAAGGGAACAGAGAGTCATGAATAAGGGGGGTTGCACTGAATATTTTGTGTCTGAGCCTGAAAAACAGAAATCAGATCATCATGGCCAAAGCGTTGGCCCAAAGCCAACACAGAGCTAGGTAACAGCAGGACTTGTTAGCATTTGAATATTCCGTGAGTCTCATGCACAGGGCCAAATGCTTTTTCTGTGTTTGCTTCATTCTCACTAACCATATGTTAGTTACTATTGTTATGACAGTAATGAAACACAGTGTCCTTAGAGAGTAGGGGTCTCCAGCTGTGCCTGACATTATATAGGCAGGAGATTGGCCATACTCAAAAAAGATCTCCCTAAATGGTTTAGGGGGAAAAAGCAACTAAACACTGTCCCATTTCTATTGCTGATATTGTCTCACTGAGATATGTGGGACATTCAAAGGCCATGTGACAGTACTGGGGACCGTCGCCTTGACTACAAAGTCCAACATTTAATTACAAGGCCTTCCTTAGTAAGTGGTATCTTAACTAATGAAAAACCTTAAGCAACCTTCTGATGCAATTTACTAATAAGCAGAAATGCCAGGGCCAGGAGTACCAGCGGGTGATTTTTCCGCTACGTAGGTTGCATGATTGGGGGACGGAGGATGGAGAGGAAAGCTGCATCAGTCTCCAAAACCCATCACAGCTATATCACAGCTGCAGCTGGCTTGATCAATATGTATTCAGACATCTTCTATGGGAATGTTGATTAATGGTTACTATACAAAGAAGAGCTCACTACTCATCTTCTCTGAAATCCACTTAGCTGAGTGTTAATGGCAGTTCACAAATCTGTGCAATTTTTTTAAGAGCCAAAGAAAAAGGTAAGTAAGGAGGTGAGCTACAGCAGACTGCACATAGCACCTTCTACTTCCATTCCTCTTCCCAATAGACCCAGAAAAATTATTAGTAATAATTTTTAGGGGGTTTTTTCCTTTTTTTTTCTAATTACATAATCTATGAGTAAAAGATCCTCATCTTTTTACAGGAACAGGAAGCAGGGAGAAGCTCAGAATTCATAACGACATGTTCTAGCAAATCAGACGACATTGTAAAAGCAGCCTGAACTCATTAAACAACTTTTTTACATGTGCAGGTTTTCCAGTTGCGGAAAAGAACAACTGGCTTGCCTCAGCAATAGCCAAAGCACTGGAACATCCCTTCTGTCACTACTAATGCAAGCTGTAGTATCCATACCATTTGGTCTGTCATTTCATCTCTTTGGGAGTACATAAATATCACCTAACTGAATTCAAGGAAGTATTGGAGCTGACTATGGACCCACACCGCTAGTAATCAAGAACAACCAATAGCTACCACTACATTGCTTGGAAAAAAAAATTTTAAAAAATAAAATCTCCTAAACCAAGGACAATCCCCTCCCTTAGAAACACAAAAACAAAAACAAAAAACCCAGATCCATATTATATCTTTCATTCCAGACCAAAGTAAAAAAGACATAGATGCAAAATTTTGTATTTTACCTTGTTTAAATACATTTCCTTAAAAAAAAATTTGCAAAAAGCAAAAACATTCAGAACATTAAGAAAATGATCACACACATTACAAATTTTTCCAAACACGCGTTTTCTAAAGAATACCAAA
>VZTV01012519.1:3274-17331 GCA_013400875.1 Anhinga rufa | reverse complement strand
TGGGGGGGGGTGTGTGCTGTTCGGTTTTGTGGGTGTTCTCATTTTAGGTTATTCTTCTTTCCGCCCCCAAACCGCAAGCGATTCCTTACTCCAGACTTAGATCTCCACTCAGTCTGAACGCTCTCACTTTTACCGTTGCTACGCGTGTTTTTTCAAGTCCAAGAGCCGAAGTGTGATAACCGCATCCGCGTCTACGGTCTAGCTCTTACCCGATGCTTCCTTTACATTTTACCCCAAGCTCAGACACAGCCTTTAACAGCGCATCACGTTTTGGCGCAAGAATAAGCCACTTCTTTTAGCCGTCTCACAAGCCTTCAGCCCGAGGAGTCGGCACGAACCAACGGCGCCGTCTTCCCCCGGCGCTTCACGTGCGAGAGGGCGCGCTTTGGCCTGACTTGTCTCAGGCCCGCACCACAGGCGCACTACGATTCCGAGTACTTGCGGCGGGTTCTCAAAACCCATCGTTTCACAGCAGGGCTACGTAGATCCTACGAGCCTTCAGAGATTTTTTAGGTACGCGATAAGAAAAGTTACTGCCGTTTCCGCTGAGAGGCACGTTTTGAATCGGTGAGCATGGCGTCGCCTGGGCGGGGTGAGGAAGCGAAACGGTGACGCTGCGGTCCTTCGCGGTCACTTCTTCCAGAGAAGCTGCATTTCGGCTCGCGTGCTGGGAAGTACCTATCGGTGCTGTTCCTTAGCGCAGCATAAATGTNGCGCGGGGAGAGGCTCTGGTTAAAGTTAGTAACTTCTTTTTGATATTGTTAATTTTTTTTTTTTTTTCTGAAAAGCGAAAAGGTTTAGTTTTTGCAGACAGGAATGCCTGTGTCAAGGGGCCAGTGAGTTTTGGTGAGCTCAACAAAACCCTGAGCTGTGAGGAAAAGAAATTCTCTATAAAGAGAACAGTTTCTCCAATGGGCATAATGGGGATATTCTACCTTCCCAGACAGATTTTCTTCACCAAGTGTCGTCACTGAAGTATATTATTACTGTGCACGGACAACAGGTAGATCTGTCTTACCTGCCCAGCGGCAGCTGCTGTTTGATTGTGACAATATGTGGGTATAGTTTGTAAATCTATTTTTAAAAGTTTGGGCTAAACATAGCCCAGTTTAATCTACCAGCGTCAGGATAGCATCAACAGGGATGTATATTT
Organism: Anhinga rufa; assembly: GCA_013400875.1. Lineage (NCBI taxonomy): Eukaryota > Metazoa > Chordata > Aves > Suliformes > Anhingidae > Anhinga > Anhinga rufa. The sequence goes on along the minus strand of VZTV01012519.1, from coordinate 16,178 downwards.
TCTCTTGAGGGCCTTGTTAAAAATGAAGGCATGTGTACGTGGGGTTTTTTTTATCTCTTGTTCTTCCAATGGCTGTTTTCAAGGTGCTGCCTTAGACCCGTTGTTACGCTTCTGAAGGGAATTGTAAGGCTTTCCTGCAAACTGCTCGCTTCCTTTACTGGTCAGACTGGCACTCTTAGCTACTGCCAGTAATCACACCCAGGGAATAGGAAATTAGGTTGTCTCTTAAGGAAAGCAAATTTGGAAAGCAAATGAGGTCAGTTGAAACTTGCCTGTTCTGTTGTTGTTCCTTCCAAACGTACTATTTGGTGAACTTACGGTGAGAAATAAATTGACACTGATCAGTCGTAATTCAATTTTTATGCAATGGAAACAGACAAAGCAAAACCAAGCAACACATTCTTTTCTGTTATTGCCTCTGTAAAACTAATATTTGATACGTTTGGATAGTCTAATATTAGACTTTCAATTACTCCACATCTCTGGAAGTAAAACCGATCATTTTTATAGGTGCCTTCACCTAGTTATACTGCTATAAATCTTCTGTGTGCAATTATTGCGAGCATAGGCATTTCCCAAAAGTTACTGAATTATGCACAAATGTAAGCAGATGTATTGCTATTCATACAGTAAGTGAAATGGAGTAACTTAGCATAATCACATTAGGTAAAACTGCCACTAGACCATGTAATAAAGCATGTTACTCCAAGGGCAAGATTCTAATTTCAATTCCACTGGCATAAATACAGTGATTTTTGTAGGATTTTGCAAGATTTCCATGAAACTCATTAGATTCAGACTCTGACCTGTTTATTACAGCCTGCGGGAGCTCCCTGCCTTAGGTGTATGTACTTTCATCTGTATTCCATATATACCAACTCTGTGTGGGTACCTACCATTTGTTAGATAGCAGGCTTGTTTTTCATATTCAAACATATTTGTTTTCCTTCCTTGTTTCCAGTTTATTCTTTGCTTCAGTTTTTACCAATGGGAACCAATGACGTATGGAGCGTACCACTATCCAGGCTGGTCCATGGTGCTCGGATGGCTGATGCTGGCCTGCTCAGTTATCTGGATCCCAGTTATGTTTGTGATAAAAATGCATCTAGCCCCAGGCAAATTTATTGAGGTAATTCTTCTGTCTTTTTTGCCGCTTAAAAATACGGTCACAGGAGACTGTTTTATTTTGCATTGATTTTTGTGATATTGAATGCCTAAGAGTGCTAAGATTACTTTCTGGTAAGCTAGTTATTGTGTTGCAAAGAGATGCTCAGTTGATTTAAAATGCAGACCTTCTATTCCCTGTTCCTCAAAAAATGCTCCTAAATTGTTAAGTGATTGCTTTTATGAGAACTAGAAGGAGTTACAAATTTCATAAGCCCCGGTATGGTGTTACCGAGAGAGTTTTCTCCTAGCTTTGTTGGCCTCTTTGCAAAAGCAGTGTGTCGATGTAGGAAGCACCAGCTGCTGGCGTGCATCGCTTCGCAGCCAGCCCAGCAGTCAGTGCTAGGAGACGGCGAGATGGTCGGGTATCTGAGTCATCCGGGATGCGCCCCAGGAGGTTGTGCCACTTGTTGGCCTTGTTCAAGAATAAGACTTTCAGGAAAAGACCTCATGCTCTACAGCTCAAACTGCTCATTATAATACTTAGCTGACAATCTTTCTTTTCCCCCTTCTTCATCTCCTTTTTCTTGACTAAGCTGATCCTCTCTGGCACCTGGGCTTAAAAAAATTCCAGGTGGCCCTTGATTTTTATGCTGCTTTTGTTTATTTTGCAAGGCAGATTCCAGCTGCTTCCCCCCACCGCTCCAGAAACGTGGCAGTCCCCTTTGCTCCCCGTCTCTGTGCCCTGGCCCTGCCTGCCACCACTGCCGCTCCCCGGCTCTTCCCATCCCGCTGGCTCCTCAGTTCCTTGCAGGGCGCGGTACAGCAGTGTCTCTCTCCTGTCACCATTTCATCCCTTCGTTGCCTTCACCTTGGCATCTGAAGAAGTTCAACGGTCTTAGTTTTGGCCTTTGAGGCTTTCCCGGTTCTATCCTCTCCTCATTGCTCAGTGCTGCTCCCTCCTCGGGACGAGGAGCAGGCACTCGCCTCCCCTTTGCAGCTCTCCTGCAAAACCTGTCCGGGCTGTTGTATGCCTCAAAAATAAAAAGGAGAGAAAATGTACTAAAATAGAATAATCTTTTGGTCTCTCAATATATTGCGTGCCTAAGGGAAAAGACCATGCTTTTATGCTTCACGCAGAAAAGGAGTTTAAAATGAAGTGGTGGGGCACCCTAGGGAGAGCATCCAAGTAGCCGGTTGGCACTAGGCAGTGAGGCTGCTCGTCTCAAAGGCCTTTCAGCCCTTGTGTAGCACGCGATGGAGTGCACAGGTCAGGAGACAACTGCTCCTACTGGAAATGAGCTAATGTGAAATTAGACTTGCTTGTTCATCGTCTCATGAGTTTCTCTCATTGAGACAAATTGTTCTGCTTCAAGTCTTCTAACTCATATGTGTAGTCCTGGCATAAAAATTGCTGCAGAAATAGGGCGCTCTCCTTACTTGTCCCTCTAGTAGCGCACTCAAAGAAACACCAAAGAGTTGGATCTGTTTTGAAGGGGCTTTTTGCTGAAGCTTTTTCAGCTGTAGCCTGGTATTTCCTGAATACCAAGTCTGCTGCATAAAATTATTATGGTTGATTTGGGAGGTAAGAGTTGCAAGCTGGTAATTAAGCAGAGATTAAAATAACTGATATCGAGGTCTGATTCACTTTATTAGGTAATAAACATATAATTGTTCCCTCTTAAGTCATCAGAAATATGTTTTCTTTCCTTTTTATCTGTAAATGCGCCAATCAAATTATATATTCAATAAAGAAATCAGCGGAAACATTAGAAGATTTTTGTTGTTTGCCAGGTTAATGTTCTCCTCTTTCTTTTTTCCTGCAGATAGAAATGAAACATTTTGTCATCTCAAAATTAAAATCTTTGTTCGTTCATAGCAACGTACTTCTTTTTGGTCATGTGTATACTTGTGGGAAATATGCTAAACAGAAATCCAATTATTTTAATGCAGTTACCCACTGCTTAGACCATTGGGCTAAGAAATTGTGCACATGTCCTTCAGTACGTGAGCCTCGCAAACTGGAGCAGCAGTTCCGATCTCCCCTCATATGGTGAAGGGGAGAACATATCATTAAAATCTGGGCACTTTATCCTCTATTAATCTTGCAAACTTTGTGCAAAACAAACACTGAGCAGTGGAGCATTGCAGGGCCATCATCAATAATCTCAAATGAGCCTATCCTCATGTCTTCTGCATCGTAATTCTGCTCTGTAACTTCAAATGAGACTCTCTTTTCTCTCCCCCGCATTACAGCGACTCAAGTTGGTGTGCTCTCCACAGCCTGACTGGGGTCCGTTTTTGGCCAAGCACCGCGGTGAACGTTACATGAATATGATTGATCCGCTGGGAACCTCTTCCCTGGGACTTAAACTGCCAGTGAAGGATATAGAACTGGGGGCCCAGTGCTAATAATTATTACATGGGTGGCAATAACGTTGTCAGTCTTTTCTGATCTTTTGTTTCCCCACCGTTTTTTCTTTTCTTTTTCACAGTGCCTGAAAGTGGTTGCTTAGGAAAGTAGGATTTACTGTTGCATGCCATAGGGAAGACCTAGCTAGACCACTTCCAGGTGCAGGTGATGCCCATGACATGTTCTGTGCCCAGTGAAACAGCAAGAGTGTGTTGTGCCATGGGTGACATACCAGGTTTTGTCAGATTATGTAGGAATAAACTAATCACAACGGAAAAATCTTTTAAGGAAATTATGTGCAGAATTTGACCCGTTTCACACAAGCGTCCTTGTAACAGGTAGCTATGATGGCACTAAGATTTTGTTGCCAGTGTAATCAAAGGGAAGTTCAGCCCTTGGATGGGATGGAAGTGAGCAAAGAAGGGGATCTCCTGTAGTCCTGGTATAAATCCAGCATAAGGCTCTCGCAGTAAGCAGGGTCGCTTTGTCTACGCTGACAGCAGACCTTGACCCCTTGTGTCTGTGCACTTCTTACATGATTTATACCAACTTTGAGGACTTGTTATTTAAACAAGCAGAGACCCTTTAAACAGCACAGCAGGAAGCGATACGTGGCATCAGAACAGAAACACAATAATCCATTTGATCTTTTCAAGTGGAAAAATGAAAGCAAAAATTAGAGGACTAATCATTTGAGATTGGGACTAAACTGCATTTGAGGCTAGAAGTGGTTTGGAAATGGTGCCAGACTGAGGTGTATGGGCATCACTGTTTAAAGTACCTCCATGCGTTTCTTTTGATATCTGTCATTTCAATCAGAAATGCCTCAGTTATACCAAGTGTCTGAAACCTTGCTCCAGACTAAGTGCAACTGTAGTTTTACTCACTTCACTCCGATGCTCTGAACATAGTTTTCCTTGTTTCTCTGCTTTTGTTTACAGTATCTCCTCAAGAAGCCATCATATAATTTGTGCCTAACTTTGTATTCTTACAGTGGTAAGTGTAGTCTAGTTACCACCTGACAACAGTTGTTAGAAGTTAGATGTGCTGTTCAACTTTGTGACTCCCCGTTCATTCTCCTCTAAACATCTTTATATAACCTTTAGATGTATTCTTCTCTTTCAACCAACAGGGAAATAGCAGAACCCCACTTGTCTATATATTATATATATAGCACGTAAATTCTTCGGAGCAGTATTCTCTTTGAAATGTACATAGGGTTGTGGTTTTTTGCGTTTAAAACATTGTCATTAAAGAAAAACCAAAAAACCCCCAACGATTAACCGCTGCAGTCATCCACACAGATGCAACCTTAGATATACAAAATGCCAGGGTTGGGGGGAGAGGACAACTTAGTAGATGGCCATTATAACATTGCGTAGCAATAGGACGTTTGAAATCATTACATCTTAGGAATCAGATATAAGCAGTGATACAAATGTTAGACTTAAATAGTTTTGTTACCTTTCGGGCAGAGTAAAAATAGAGCTTTTTAAGAGTACATTTATTTACCTGAATAGAAAACTAACCCAGTTTATTGTAAATGCACTAGAATGAGGGAGAAAAATATATCTTCAATAATTGGCAAAACTGTAACCTTTACTATCTTGTTATATCCTATACATACATATATGATATTTTTTAACAGTGATCAGTGTTCATGTAGTGTGTACTAGTGATGTTTTATGTCTTATAAATATCTTATCAGTCAGTGTAGAGATGATGAGCTTAGAGTAGTTTAGCCTGATTTTTCCCTCCCCCACCACACTACTGTAGTAGCCAGTAAATGTTCCTTCCTTTGAGGGGAGAGTTTCTATCCCGTTCTTTTGTCTGTCTGTCTCCATACTACAGGGTCTCAGGTAAATCCTCAGTTAATGTGTGTCCGTAGATCAGTAGACATGTTGTTTCATCCCGTTGAAGAAAACAAAACAAAAACTAATCCTTAGTGTTACACCTCCACAGATTGTTACTTTATTTTCTCTGTGTGTGTGTGTGTATATATATATGTATATTAAATATATTAATCATTTTGCTGAACTTCCTCTTTCACGGGGCAATTAGTGTTGCCAGTTCTAGGCACTGCTGGAGACCTTTAATCCTCATGCAGGACACGTGAAGCGCCATCAGGGGTTGTCACTGAGCGAAGCGAGGCCAGATTTTGCAACATTTTTGTACTGGCCCCTGAATCCCCACTCCACGGGCTCTGTCGGTCCCCATCTCGCATGGCAGCAAGATGGGACCCTTCTGTGAGCTTCTCTGCCTTAAAGCTGTGCCCCCTCGTTTCAGCTTCACCTGCTATTTTAATAAGGGGCTTGCTATTCTTACTTCTGGTTGTTATTTTCCTGGCAGAGGCAGGTTTGAGAAGCGACGCTCTGTTTGATGTAACAAAGGTCCGTAAAGACGAGCTGGAAATTCGGCCCCCATGCCTATGTGGGGCTGAGGGGCCTTCTGTGGGTGAAGAAAGGAACCTAAGTCAGCATCTCTAGTGGGAATTAGGTGTTTTCATCAGGATAAATAGCTTTAGGTCTCTCTTTACCAATATTACCTAGCATCTGGTTTGATTTTTGGAGTCAAGGCCAGTTTCTCTTCACTACTACTGTGATTTTAAAAAAAAATAATCCATAGGTTTGTTCCTCTTTTAAAAAAAGAAAACACACTCAAATCGCTTAAGAGTTCTGAATCCTTTCACTTACTAACTTGTCTCAGGACATGCATTGGAACTGGGATTAACTAATTGCAATAAAATTACCTCAGTGTAAGGATGTCAGTTACTGTCTACCTGAAGTATAAAAGATATATCATTTGAAGGAATACTGCTAGGTTATGGTGTCTTTTCTTTGGCTTGGATTACCAAACCAGAATGCATATGAAAAATTTAATTGCTTTCCGTGATTTATGTAATTAATCTGCTTGCTTTTAATTTAGATGTTGTTCCTGTGCCTGCTAAGTCATTAGCACAGGATTAGGCTTGACTTTGAAACTCTGAAAACAGATGATAGTGATTTTGTTCTAGCTGATATTGGTCTTCAGCTTTGACCTCCATTACTAGGCTTGCAAGAACATTTGGAGATGGGGGAGAAATGCATACCAAAATCACAGATGATAGGAAGTTTTTGCTGTGTGTTAAAAGCAGGGTTTTTTTTTTCCACATTAAACTTTTTTTAAAGTATTTTACCGGCTGAATCTGAATGTTGAGATTAAATTAACCAGCAGTGTCTTCTTTAAATGAGAAGTAACCTTGAAGTTTGGGAATGCACTTCATTTACCATGTTCTAGGAAAAGTTTGCATGTATTTTGGTAATTTTTTAAAAGTAAATTTAGTAACTAATTAAATGCCAGTAAAGATCTTTAAAAAAAAAAAAAAGAGGGGAAAAAGCCATATTAGTAAAAATGTGATGTACGTACTTGCAGATCTATCTATCTTGTGAGTAAAAAAAATTCAAATTTGGTGAAATTACTTATGTTGCATATTTTTCCTTTCAAATGATATTGAATTTCTGGATGAGCTGAGATGCATTATTGTATGCATTAAAGATTATACCTAATGCAAATGCTTGCCATCTTCAAATCCTTTGGGGTCTTCCTAGTGTTTTTAATATGCAATGTTCAAAACCTGTGTTTCAGCTAGACATGGCAGCACTTTGTTTCCAAAAGAAGGGTTTAACAAAATGACCTTTAATTGAGAAAGACTTGGATCGTCTTTATATGATGTTTCAATTGGGTTAAAGTAGTCTTTTGATTCGGTTCTGCTCCGCTAACCACATCAGATGTGCCTCAGCACTAAGGATCACTGCTTCCGATACACTGTGTGGCTATCTCTTGCCATGAAATTCCAACACCTGATTTATTTTAAATACCTTTTGATCTTTTTGGATATATGTACAGTTGCATGGATAATATGATATTTTGTTGCTTGTGCTAAAGCAATCGCTCATTTATGGCAGACATTGGTTTCCTATTGGTTTCTTATTCTGCAGCTCCACTTCTTCTCGCGATCAAAGGAAGACTGGTAGGGATTGTGGGTTGCAGGCTGCAGAGCTTCGGCAAGCGGCATCCCAGAAAGCTTCTCTGTTTTGCTAGTAACACTGTTGTAAGGGACACTTGTTTCTTAGTTTGTAGTTAAGTGGCGTGCACATAAGATACCTGTAAAGTGGTCAGAGCTTGATATTCTGGAGGAACTCAGGTTGATGACTCGAGGGGGGAGGGTGGGGGTATTTGGGGTTTCTGCCTTTGTCACCCTCAGGCAGCCTATCGCCAAAGAGAGAAGGTTTTCCTGATGGGTTTAGCATAATGCGAGAACTGGGCTGGACCTTACTGCTTGCAATATCTATTATTTGCCCATGATGTTTAAATACATCTTCAGGTAACCATTTGCCTTATAGCTATCTTCCATTGTTAGGAAAAATTATTGATCGACTAAAACATGTTGTCATTTATATTATGTAGTATTACCTTGTAAGGTAGATGCTTAGCTGGTATAAATTGTCACAGCTTTGTTTGGAGCTGTGACAATTTACACCAGCTGAGAATTTGCGCCCTGTGTCCTATGGCACTTTATTACGGACCCATCGCTGATGGGTTAAATCTTAATTACTTGCGTAATGTCATATATAAATATATATATATATATTTACAGGCATTCTATGGGGTACTGCTGCCTATGGATAAAGATTTGTACCCTAACCAGGTCATTATAATTTTTTCACTAGCTATACGTGGAGAAGATATATTATGTTACAAAAGATGCATCATATATATCTCATGTAGTGCATATTATAATGCTGTATGTTATTAATTTAAGAAACCATTATTCTTGAGGCCCTACCTCAAATTTTGTATTCATGTGTACAAATGCAATTTATTGTATTATATATTTGCCTATTATATTTGGATGTGATAAATTAAAATTATTCGATAATGTATGGGCTCTAAAGACTCGAAATAAATGTCCAGTGTTTAAAACAGAAAATATGTCGATGTTTTTCTGGTGAATGAAATGTCTCTTTTTCCACCGCCTCCTTCCCCACCCAATACACACCACAAACATCATTCTTACTTAACACACAGCCTTAAGGTATCTGCAGAATTGATCCATTTGATTGTTAGAAACCTTGAGCAGCAACTGGAAACAGGCCTCTTGGGAAAGGGAGATACTGCACAGCTGCAAAAACAAGTATCAATTAAATGGTCGGACTCTTTAACTATTTGAGTACTCTGTAGCCTATGGAATAACTGACTGCTTATCAGACGACCAACTAGATTTGCTTAAATCCTTCTTACCCTATCAATTCAATCATCCCAAAGGTCGTTGAACTGTTAAAAACAATAGAGGTTCATATCAGCTGGAGATGTAAATGAGAGATATAAGGGAAGAGCAAGGGAAGAAGGAAAGTGTAAGGACACCCCTCCTGATGTTATCGTACCTTTTGTTTAAAGCTGAATCCCTGCGGTGCGGTGAGGGCAACGTGCCACAGCACCAACGTGGTAAGCAGGTTCTCCCCTTCCCGGCAGCCTGCTATGGAAATGGTACCGACACGGCCTGTTTCACAGTTGGCAGGCAAGAGCTTCCGACAAGCTTTCCCCAAATCCAATAGCTGGAGTACGATGTCTGATCGCAATGTGGCATCAAATGTGGTAACACAGAGAGACTAGCGTGGTGCCAAGAGCGATTCCAGGCAAGGGCCGAATCCTGAAGACAGCTCAATAGCTATGTGGCAGGGCTGCCTCAGCAGTTCTGGTAATCGGTTCCCCCACAAAAAACAGGACTTTGTTCTGTCCGTAAGCTTGCACTTCTCCGAGATGTGTATGTGCAGATGAAGGAGATGGCAGGACCTAATGGTGGAAGACCACGGTTATTCTTTGCACGTGTAAGGCAGATTTCATCTTGGAGAACTCTGAAGTTACCAGCGAGCTTCGTACGAGTCCTTAGAGGCAGGTGAGTGTCATTAGTCCCCTTTTTCAGGAGGAAAAACTGAGGCACATGGAATTTGTCAAATCTCCAGAGTTGACCAATGTGAGTCAATGATACAACACATTGATTCTGGAGTAAGAGACGGTCCTTTGCTGTCACCATCAGGCACTACTGCTTTAAATCTTTAAATTCATGGCAACAGATAAAAATCCATGTCCTTTTAACTTCGTTGTATAGATTCACCCAGGCCATTCTTTAAACCAATGTGTGTTACTTAAACAACTAGAAGATAGGCACATCTTCTATTGCAGTCCTGGCAGATGTGTTTAGTTTGAAATGATTTCACTCTTTCAGGTACTGGAATTCCTATTGTCAGGCTGTAGACCAAAGGGCCCATCCTTTACCAACCTAATAGATTAATCAGTTGTAAAATTTAATTTGGACTCTGCAGTCTTCAAACATTAGCTAACACATTTGGGAATGAAACAAAAGCAGTAGGTATTGCTCCATGACCGCGTACAGAAGTGGACAAATGATTTCTCTTTGTAAGGCCTCATTTTGGTGTGTTTGTTAGTTACTTATGTAATTATAAACCTTAAGGTGGATACTTTCAACTACTGGACTGATATTATACAGTCTGTATACCAGTTGGTAGGACAGGTATGGCATATAGTATTTCCCCCCTCCCTTTACATCTACTCCTTTAGTATCTAGGTGTAAGTGCTGCTGTTAATTCTTGCCCTCTACTGGCTGCCAAAGGAAGCTTTGTCCACATGGATGGCAAGTATCCCTTTGGAGCCAGGCTTTCCAGGGGTGCGAGCCTTATCTGTGAATTGAGGAGATTTTCTATCCCATGAGCTTTGAGGTGGGGTATTTTTTTTCAGGTGGAAGCACTGTTGCTTTCCAGCGTTTGCAGTTCAGCAGGCAACTGAGTCCACACATTCAGCTGCGCACTTAACACTTTTAATTGCCTTTCATCTAAGGAATGCGAACAACCTTACGGCTTCTCTGAGAGATACTGGGCCTAGTCAAAAATGCTTCCTCAGACTACACAATGCCGCAAGCTTTGTGGCTGACAGGGCTAACAGTTTAACACCACAGAGTTAGCCACATCACAATAATTTAGGTCAAAATCAAGAAGCGTTCACCGACCAGCTGAAAGCACAGGAACAATCTTTCACAGGAATATTATCTGAGCTGAAATGCAGCTGGCTTGCCAGGACGAACGCTTTACTCTTGCAAAAGTGCCATCAGATTTTTTTTTTTAATTGCTAAGAATGTTCAGGAACACAGTTTCAATTCTTATCTGAATGTCATGCCTTTCAGCTATTTACACTTCCAACAAGATCATATCAGAATATCAGATTTTTCAGTGATAGAGGAAGATGATCTGTTGCCATTAGAGGAGGTGCAGGAACAGCGTTGGCTGGGAGAGGTGATTTTAAAATTTTTTTTGGTCCATCCATTTGTCCTATCCTTTTCTAATATGAACAGTTGAAAATGCTTGTAAGATTACTAATGCTCTCCCAGTGGGCGATCATTTGGGCACTGAGCTGGACTGTAGGAGGACCCCCGTTCGCGGGACCAGCTCTGTTCAGAGTGCTTCCTACCAAGTTCCCTGCATTACTTCTGCAGTACCTGTGGGCTCTTTGGATGTTTCTGATCAACAGAAGGACGAGTCAGGAATGATTAGGGCAGTCTTTATCCACGAGGTTGTTCAGGCTGTGTTTGAAGCTGTTGCTTTAAAGCCAATAACTCAGTGTAAATTTTTGTATGTACCCACAGCAATTTTTTTTTAAATAGCGTTTAATCCAGATTTAGGTTAAGCTAATAACAGGGCTGTTTAAGAATCTATCTATGACCAGTTTAAACTGTGTATCCACTAAGGCTCTGCAGCAAGTGGAAAATGGAAAACTTGAGTTGAATTAGATTCCATTTTGTCTGTAGATAGACCCCGGTTTTACTACCAGATAAGCACAAACTTTGCGAAGCTAACACGAATTGGATGTATAGACCTCTTGCACAGAAAGAAATCTCTTAAATCGGAGAGTAAATACTATGCAGAAAAACGATTTTATCAGGATGGGATAGAGGGGTGTGTCTTCACCTGCTGATGTACCCTTGCCTCTCTGTCTTGTTGCTATGGATATACATCTATGAATACACGCATATACTTGTACACCACGTATGTGCTTCTCCCCGCGCCCCACGTACCCATACACCGCGGGTAGGAACGGTGCTAATACCACAGCCCCCTAAACAAAAGTAGGACGGTACAAAGTTGTACTTGAGTAAAAGCTCTTGTGATACACCGGAGAGAAATTTCTGAGATGCTTTCGGAGTGACCACCCCAGAGATTTCCTGGAGCGCATTGCATTCCCTTGCTTGCAGCCAGGAGCAGCTGTTTTCAGAGATCTTACTAATTAGGTAATTAGGCAACCAAGTTATACTTTTTGCTCTTGCTAATGTAAAGGTGTGCGAACGCAACTGCCCTCTCAGGCAGTGGTGGTTTTTGTTTGTTTTTTTTTTTTTTTGGTGTCACCCTAACTTTATCCAGATGTACAGCTTATTATTTTACATCTAAGATGGCTGGAATATGCGCTGTGCTGAACCAAGCCACAGTGTGATGAGGGGAGGCAGCAGAGAGGAGGATCCTCTGGCTTCACAGCTGAAATGGCTTGATTTGAACTGTAGCAAAGCTCGATCAGCTGGAAATCTCACTCTGCTCCCGTTCAGTGGGAGAGGAACTTGATCTGGGGCCCTTAATCCCTACTTCAAATTTAAAGCAGGTGTTCTACGGGGCAGTCGTTGCATTTAACCGATGCACTTGCTGGTGTGTTTCTTGCCAAGGATTGAGCCAAATTAAAGGCTGGAGGGAAGAAATATTTGAAGGCAGGTTTTAAAACAGCCATCGGAGGAGGTGACTCACGAGTATCTTTAAATACTTTACCTCCCTTTTACACTTTTGGGGCGTGAAAGAGCAATTAAGTGAGTTGAGCAAGGACATGCGAGAGGCCGGAGGAACGGTGCAGATTTCGGTGTTATATCTCAGCGCTTCTTTTTGATTATTTATACCAGGCATAAATTACTACTACAACTGAATAGTTAATGAGGGTTGATCCTTACTGTTTTCATGGGGGGAGCGAGGAGGAGGTGGCGAAAGCGGCCGCCGCCGGCAGAGCTGCGGGGCCGCACCTCGCACCCCCCGGGAGCTGCGGGACGCGCTCCCGCACCGCGGCGGGGACCCCCCTCCCTCGCCCCGCTCCCCCCGTGGGCAATTCTCCTTTCGGGGGGAGGAGAAGGGCCGGCTCGGCTCCGCCCGCCTCCGCTCCCCGCGTACCGCCGTTCAGGGAGCGGGGAGGCGCCCGGGGGGTCCCCCCGCACCGGGTGTGTGGGTGGGGGGGCCGCTCCTCGCTCCGTGGCCGTGGCCGGGCGGCGGCGCTGGCGAGGCCCGGGGGGGCCGCGCGTCACGGCGG
>VZTV01012517.1:0-39269 GCA_013400875.1 Anhinga rufa | reverse complement strand
CCTTCTTGCTCTCTTTGAGGATTTATTTTATATTTCATTTATATTTCATTTTTATAATGCCAAAATTCATTAAGCATTTCACATAAACCATCATGTTTCCTACATATCTAGATGCCCTCACTATGTGTGGTAGTCCTATTGCATTGTCTCTGTGTTTCTTGTTTTCTAAATTTGTTTACCATCATTTTGATGTACTTCAAATGGATGTGCAAAACAATATATATGTATATCGTCCATTCATTGTAATTAGCATTAATACAGCACTACCCACTTTCAAATTCATAAAACTTTTTTTGCCTACTCTCGTACCAATTTGGAGGGTGCTATAGAGTGAGCAACTCTGAGATACACAGTATCTCAGATACCTTCGAGATTTGCATTGTCTCTGAAAGACATTTTTCCCATTTATTCCTAGTCCTAACAGTATTATAACATTCAGATGCCCATTGGAACATATAATCATATTTTTCAACCAGCTCTAGTAAATGTACATTTGAGAAAAGAAATCACTGTAGTAAGGCATATAGCTAAAATACTATTTTTCGGATATACGTGACAAACTTTTACATGAATGTTTTGATTTCTATTCCTTAAGTACAGCTATATAACAAAGCTTATTCATATGTGCAATACTGCCACACTGGAGTGAACAGTTGAAGTCACCACACTGACCACTCTACAGCTCTGATTTATCTGCCACATTAAATCTTATCACTCTCAATTCCCATTTGCCTACTTTGTAAGTTTATAGTGTTCTCACTAGCTTTGATGCTGCAAGGATATTAAACTACTAGTTTAATCTTGACACTGTAATTGACAATTTCACTGCAAATTGGACCACTCTACTCTGTACCCATCTATTGGACCCATCTCCACTGACACAGCTCTAATTAGATGGCTTGGCCAGTCAGTGCATAGCACCTTGCTATCTGCTCCGCTCCCCAGGTATGAGTCTTCTTATAGATCCGTAATATTTCCCTGCCCTTGATACCTAATGATGCTGTCTATCATCACCTCCGTATTTGTTACACAAATTCTTGATACAGAGTTTATCCCCTTGCAAACCATGTTCCTTCAAGAACAATCTATGTTTTGATTAAATCTTATTATCCAGAAGATATAGGAGGAGTCTAGTACAATTTTGTTGTACTAGACCATCTGACACATAAAATTTTTGCCTACACATAAATGTTTTGCCTTGGCTTATGGGCACATAGCCGGAGGAGAAGACAGTTACAATTTGCATCGCAAACATGCCTAAAGTTTGACTTAGAAATAAGAAATACTTTGTGCTCTGTTTCATACACTTTGGTACATGCCTTTGCTAATCATGGTACCCCAACTGCACTATCTCAATGTTTCTTGTTTCCTAAGTTGTGTTATCCTCTATCTACCTATTAAATGGATGCTATCTATCATTCAGGCTTTCTCACCAGGGAGCCCAAGTGCTAGGCCACACTGTTCCTATTTCCAGAAGCTGGTCTGTCTCTCTCTCCCTCATTCTTACCATGAGCATGCCATACCAAGTGAGGTATTCTCCACAGGCTGAGAAACCCCACAACTAACAGAAGAGTGTACCTGCTATCTTATTACAACTATCTGTGCGTGACTTCTCATTCACTGTGGCACAGGAAACAGTTAATGTTAGCCCTTGAACAAGCTAAATCTTCTCTGAAGCCTGTGGGCCATTAGATCCATCTCCAGCAGTAAAGAAGTGAAGGAGAAAAAAAACTATAAACCAAATGGACAGAAAGAACATACACATCTTTAGCCTCAGCTAGAACAGCAATTTTTTTCAGTGGAAAAGTGGCTCAAGATCATAATTTCTGATAAATGAAAGTAGTGTTCGCTGCAAGAAACACGGCAATAACCTTCCCTTTAAATTTCACTACTACAGCTGCTACTCAAAAACATGAGTCAGATAGCAAGACATCATACAGCTAGCTTAGGTGTGAAAAGCTGTTGAGATGTTCTTCATCTTTTGTTTTCCAAGGCTTTCTCTGTACTTTTGAGGGCTAGAAAAAAGAAGGCTTAGATTTTTAGGTAAATCAAGATAGTCCAGGAGATGGAGTAATGTGAAAACCTAGTACGCTGGAATGCATGGGATCCAAAGGTCAAAGATTTAACCAAGAGGTTAGGTTTATAAATTAATATGTGTATGAATTAATTATATATTTAATGAACCTTAGTGATTGCATCTCACATGTTCCTTGGACACCTCTCCAATAATAAGAATATTAACAATTGTGAAGGAACCAAATTTAAGAGAACCTGAGATTCAGACCTTTTACCCACAGACTAGATACCCATACAAAGGCAACTCCCACTTATATCAGTCACGTCTTCTGAGAGTCGGGTAGCTCGCTTTCCTTGGATTTTCATACCCCTTTGCTGGCACTGTTAGTCTAGGAAAACCTGCCATGTGCAATCCCTCTTTTTCCCACTTCCGTATGTGCAGCTGCGTGGCCATGATGGTAGATAAGATCCCTCTAATATAGGGCATGAATTTTAAGTGTATCCAGCACAATTCTGTATATGGACACTATATAGAGCATTATCTGTTTTTTCAGGGGATCTCAACCCAGACTGTTGATTGTCTCCTTAATACAAAGTGAGTGTAAAAAAAAAATTGATGGACTTTTCCAAAGTTAGGGAATAGCAAAATTTCAGGAACATGGAAATGTAGATGCAGATACTTACAAATAAATCTGTCACTTTATTTTGGGGATATAACTGAAATCATATAAGCAAAACTATAGAAATGCTGTTGTAAATTTAATAAAAAGAATTAACAATAGTATTTTAACCTCTACTTTTCCTGCAACATATTTGCTTTCTAAGCATACAGTATTCTAAATGTCATCTGATGTTTTTACATTAAATAAGTATTTTGGATTGCATAATCTTTGAATAATGCTATAAATTCAAGATAGCTGAAAGACTATTAAACAAGTGCCTGGTTTTATTTATGGTAGTAGCCACATAAGCAATACACTATGCTTAATATTTAATAGCAGCCACAGCACCGTTTCTATTGTATATAGTATTTAAATGTTCTAATGCCAGCAGCTTTTGGTGAGCTTTGACTGGGAGCTATCTGCAATTGATAATGCAGAAGGAACAAACAGAGCAATTTTAAAGCCTTTAACAGAGTTAGGACTGCAACACTGGACAGTTAAGGCTGACACCTCCCAGAACAGAACAACCACAAGATCACAGGAACATAGATAATCATTTTCCATTTATGAACAGTCATACAGCTATAATTGCTTAGTAAACTTAGCATACACAATGCACTGGTTTTAGTCTGAATAAAAATTTCCTTTATGATTCCTATTTTGGCAAAGGATGTTGCCTGTCACCTGGTATTTGGAATAAGACTGCCAGGGCATAACACAGCTGAGAGCTTAGCATACAGAAGGCTTGTTACAATTGAGCATCTGTACTGTTTTGGTGTTTATCCAGCTGGGTGTATGCCATTAAAACCAAATGACAGTGTCACAAGCCTAAAGCCCTTCTTGGTTCATGAATTCCCCAATTCACTTCCTAACAAAATTACAGCTGAACGGTGCATTCCAGTTCATCAGGAGTGAAGTTCAGTTACATGTGGGTTCATTGGTACTGGTAATTGAAAATAACTGACCAATCACCAGCACCCCTATGAAAGAGCTAAAAGTGTCATTGTCACTAAGCACAGCCAGCAATGCTTGGCTTTCAGATATACTTGAAAACACGCATACCATACCACAGGCTAAGAAGGGCCTTCACCCATTTGTCTCTTGGATTTGCACATGCTTTACAACCCCCATTTGTGTGGATGGTGGAAAAAAACAAGAGATGAGGAACAAATAAACAGTCTTCAACCAATAGTTAGGAGCTACCATCCACTGAACAGTAATTTAACAAATAACTTGTTAGTACTTGCCCAGCAGATGAGATGTGGCAGGTTTTGTATTTTAACAGCAAAATTAAATCAGCAGAAGGTTTGCTATTCCTTACAAAAATCACTGTCCATGCAGTGCTAAGTTATTTTGTTGCTTTGTGCTAGAGTGGGAGAAAAAAAAAAAACATTAAGAAATGAGTAAATCTCATTGTGATTCCATATATGAAGAGAAAGTTTCCTGTCAAAGACCCCAAGCTATTGAAATACTTCAGTATCCTGAATGGGAATGGTGTGAGATTGCTTTAGGGGAAAAAAAAGGAATTAAAAAAGAAGGAAAAATAAAAATTTAAAAACAACAAAAAAAAAACCACAGGAAGAATATGCATAAATAGGATTCAATAATACTACTCCAACAGGCACAGGAATCAGTGAGGACTGGTCTCAGTACAGTGAGAGCAGGAGACTATGGAACTGAAGTATGAAGTTGTGCTGCGACTTTGAAGGGAAAGCTCTCACACCCATTATCCAAATGATAATGATAATAAAAGGTATAAAAAAAGCCTCACTGACATTTTGCAAGAAAAACAACTTGTTTTTAAAAAAAAAATGTATAAATGGAAGGGAAAACATCCCCCAAATGAGCATCTAATACTGCATCTCAAAGTATTTGACAAAATTGCACACACTGAATTAGGAGCTGTGGGCCAAAGATATAGAGGAAAAAGAAACTTACCTGCACAAATGCGGAACAGCCCCACCAAAGTAATTGGCATTCAGGTTTTTCTAGAAATGGTCTAGATTTTCAGACCTGTCAGGACTTTGAACTGACCACTCAAGGTTACTTACAAAAACGTGCCTCTGATCTGATGATTTTGGAGATACAGCACTCATTTATAATACCTATTTGTATCCTCAGGAATGCATGGAGGGACTTGCTATTTTTTTATGGAATTTCCTACCAGTAACATAACAACCTTATCAATCTATGTTATTGAGCATAGAAACCAATTTTCAAGTTTTTTTTTTCCCTCCAGTGAGGTTGGTTATAAAGAAATATTCAACCAGAATATGAGGAACTAAAAAAAAATCCCACAAGTCATAGCTCCATGGATAAAGCATCTGGAGTTTTGTGGCAATGGAGCCATGGCTGACAGAGGAAGGGCAAGTTACAGAAGCAATATAAAACTTTTAACAGGCCCAACCTGGGATTACAAAGAGCCACCCACAGAATTTCACACATCAGTCTTCTCTTTCTTACTTTGCTCCCCTGCTTTGAATTTGCTAGCTTGGACTCCAGGCTTTTCTGCACCAAGTTCATATACAGCTCTGGTTCCTAACATCTCCACTGATGCCTACCAGTTCCCCAGGTAAGCTTGGGGAACCTCATCTTCTGACACTTTTAACACAAATCCATTCATTGTGTCTGTACATTTTGTTGGTGCCCGATTTAGCCCGCGAGCTGTTTGAGCCCAAACAAGAGCCCACACTAGTGCTAGCAGGTATAAGGCAGCTCTGCAGTTTTTCCCAAAAGTTAGGGGAATGCCCAGGGAACATATATTGGGTAATTACTCTTCCCTGGAAGTTGACAGTTTCTTACATTACATCCTTAATATCGGAGACATGGAATCCACTTGCTAGAAATCAAAGCAAATTAATCTTACTCCTTCAGAGCTACACCCATAGAGAATTGCCAGTTCCCACATTTGCAGAGCCACAAGCAGATTGCTTAAGTTCTAGCAAGTTTTTAAACCAGAAAATGACAGCCTTACACTCATGAATACCATTTTAAAAACCCAACACCTCTCAGCTCCTCTCTCAAGGGCACCAAAAATGCTTTACATTTAAGTTTAAATTAAATTAAAATTAATGCTTCTATCTCTATGACTAAAAGGTACCAAAAGCTAAGGCATAGATTTATCTGCAAGACTCTGGTGCTGACAATGAGAGGACTACACCTACACAGCTTGCTTGGTCACATCCCTGAAGTCCGTGTGGGCCATCTAATAGAACCTAAAAAGCTGAGCAGCCTTCCCCATTCAGCCTGCACCCATGTCCTACCTACTCCATGAAGTCCCATTACTTTTATCAGGCATCATTTGTACTGCAGTAGTGTCTTCAGACCTCCATCAGACCTCCTTCCTAGATCCTGTGTCAGGAAAAGCTGATTATGCTAGAAGTCTTAGAACACTATAGGAAACACATAAAGGGGAGGAAAGCACTGCAAATTCCTCCTCTAGAGAAAGCCCTTTAAGCTGAGAGCAGACTGTGTTATCACAATCCTTCTCAGTAGACAAGCTAGAAGCTTGCCCTGTAACAACATGTGTAAGGTTTCTCCTGAATAAATAGAGAAACTGGTAAGAGACATTCTCTCAATTCTGATCAAGATGAAATTGAACTAAGAACAGGTCTTCATGTTAAGCAAAAACTTCATATATAGCAGCTGTCTAGGGGAGAGGAAGGAATTATATCCTATGGAGGTCATAGCTACCCACAGGGCAAACAAAGTGAGCAAGTTGGAAAGTGGCTTTAACAGGTGTGAATACACTTGCATAATTGTTTCAGCTGGAGGCTCATAAGCAAAGGAATTCAATTCAAGGGGAATTCAGCTTTTTCAATTAAAAAAATAAACATATCACACAGAGAGTGCAGATTTTAGCATTATTTTTTTTTTAAACTCGTTTCCATTTTTTTCCACAAGGAGACTTTGTTTAACAATAGTTCAAGAAGTATTATAATACTAATCACAGTTAAAAGGCAATATTTTGGCACAAGACAGTAGTAACAAAATAAACAGAATAAATAACCCACTTTACACTTGCTGAACAAAACAAAAATAACATGCAATAAACTTAAAATTCATAGGCTGTAGAACTGCTTAAGGTAGTCCTTACTAAATAGTAGTCTTACATCATATTAGTAACATACAAATATAAGTAAATACAGAAACTTTAACAAAATGCTTAATTCAAGCAAAACAGTGATGCAATATGAATCAACTCAAGAAGTCCAATGGTTCCAAAGAAGCCAGAGATAGTGGTGAGTAAGCACACAACAGTGTACAAGACGACGATCTCAACTAAGAGATTGAACCTAGTGGTTCTTCAGCCACATCTGTGTTTAGTTCCCTGCTGGAAACCATATCACATTGACATCTTCTTGAGCTTATGACTGTTAAAAGAATGAGAGAACACACATAAACAGTGATGTCAGCCACAGGTCAATTATAGTTTTCTCTCTCCAAGATATAGCACCTCTTGAGAGAATAGCTCAGGTAGAAAAAAGGGACACATGACATGCCTGTCCCTGAGAAGACTCTAAAAAGGAGTAGCCCTGTCTGACGGGAGAGGGAAAGACTAATGTGGTCACCATTGCCATCACAAGTGGCATTCAGGAGATTTAAGAAATGGGCTTTCACACATGGTCTGTTTTCATCAGCCTAGTAGTATTTAGATTTTTAGACTCCTACCTCAGGAAAAGAAGATGCTTCTTCACCCAGCCTTCCCTAGGATTTACACAGGCGTTCAGCCCACTGTAAGTGTGGAAACTGGAAAAGAAATAACGATAGAGAGAACAGTAAATCATTAGAAATCCCTGCTAGTAAATACTGTGAAGATGCATTTGGTCAAAACCAGGCATCATATAATAAACAATAGCAACTGCTTTTGTAAATGCTCCGCAACCCCCCCAATACTATATAATAAAAAAGAAACACCAAATGAAATTAAAATGTAATAGCTGCTTCAGTCTCAGGAATCATTTTTTGCACCATGAAGTTGTGTTCAATTTATTGGAACTATTGAGACAAAGAACTTTGCTGAATGCCTGAAATAATTTGTGAGACTAAGGAGAAGGTGTTAAGAAAACTCTTGTTGCTTATGTGTCTGTTCATGGGTTTTGGCAAGGGAACACCCTATGTTGGCTAGAGTGGCCCTCAGCTGGAGAAGCATGTCTTTGTTTACACAGCTGATTCCTAAACAGTCAGATTTACTATTTACGCTGTATGGCTGTCCTTTGAGTTAGTAGTCCCTATCAACTACAGGTTGTGTATTTTGGTCATAGTTATTATATATAATTTAATCAATTAATTTAACATTTTGGAAAAGCAAAAAAAAACTCATGCTTATAATATTCATATCATTTTTTCTGCCCAAACAGACATCCTAAGGTTAATTAATGTGAGAAAAAACAGGGGATCTTCTGAAAAGTAACTTACATGATCGCATTGATATCGCAGACTTCACTGGAAAGCTGTTCAGTATAACCCTTTAGGGCCCACCGAGGCAGACGCACTTTGGTGTACGACAGGCAGCAATCCTGGTTGCTTTGTGCTGGTATGAAGGAAAATGACAAAGTAAATAAAACCCATTTGGACCACGCTGCCTAGGGTACTTGCTGTTCAGCCCCCTGACTATCCAGCTCCCTGTCAACAGAAGAGGAGGATTAGGCAGCATACTTTGCTGGAACAATCCCCTT
This sequence comes from Anhinga rufa, assembly GCA_013400875.1. Classification (NCBI taxonomy): domain Eukaryota; kingdom Metazoa; phylum Chordata; class Aves; order Suliformes; family Anhingidae; genus Anhinga; species Anhinga rufa. The sequence continues at coordinate 30,913 of VZTV01012517.1, read as the reverse complement.
CCACCTCAACCTTGTCCTGCTGCTAGCTGCGAGCATGCACACCCCGGCGTGGCTGGCACACTGCAGAGCGACACTGAGAACCAGTTCCATGGGCTACACGCCTGAGCTCACTCACCTTCGGAGGTGCCACACAGGAGCAGCGCCAGGAGCCCCAAGAGGGAAACCAGGACCAAGCTCTTGCTGCTAAAGCCAGCCATTTCCACTCCACGCAGCAGCTGTGCTCCAGTGAGTGCTGGGGTACTGCCTGCTTTTGTCCTGCCAGCCTTGCCACACCTCCACCTGCTTATAAAGGGGTGGCAGGAGCCGCGGGAATTCACGCGCGGGCGGGTTCCACTGTCATCAGCGGGTTTCCCCACGGCAAATTCCATCATGCCCAGTTCAGCCCCAGCACACCTTCCTGGTGCTATAACTGGAGATAACAGCGTGCTGGGGAAATTTTCTTTTTTTTTTTTTTTTAAAGTAGGTTAGAAGATTCAGCCAAAAAGAAAAGGAAATAAAAGGTTTTGAGGTAATGGTTCTGTGGGTGAAGCATGTGTATTTTTAGGGGTAGGAGTGTGGGTTGTGAAATGAGGAAAGTCAATGTAGGTAACTCTCGATGTTACCTACAGAAACTGCATATCTGGTGTGCTCTAGTTTGATAAGCCCAGCTTGGGGGTAGAGGCAGGTGGGCCTAACCCAGCCAGATTCATTTCAATATGGCACGCTCACAGGAGCCGGGTAACTATCTGCAATGATCCCAAAGCACTACATTTGCTGGTTGGCCAACACAGTAACATCAGGCTTTCCAGATGACTACTTTCTGAGCTCTAGATTATAGTATTGGTGGGGACATGTGGGCAACATTGAGTATTCATGGAAATGGGTTTCTTTAGAGCTTCTTTTACCATATATTCACTGCCCTCGCTTTCTGTCAGTTTCTTACACATCTGAACTATTTCATCTGAAACAGCTTAAAAACAACTTGAAATGGGGTCTGTACTTTCTACTGAATCTGTACTGTCCAGAATGCATCAATGCTACTTCATAAGCAATACCTGTATCTTGTTACTTTCCCATGCCAAACTGTACCTGAGTATTGTGACTCATGAACATTCAATTAAAACACACACAATCTTAAAAGTGCCTTGCACAGCTCGGGGGAAAACCCCATAGAGAAGTTCTGTCATCGCTGCAAGTACACTGAGCTGCTACTGAAGGCTGTTACTTTGCAATGCGTTATAGTAACCTGTGTGAAATAAATGTGATGGCTGCAGGCCACGTCCTGGTCAGGCAGTGTACACAGGAGCTGCTACCCACTCCAGGTGACTATAGAGTAACCTGAGCTTTAAGTAGCTTCTCTTAAGGTAGAGCTCAGGGACACAGTCATAGTCAGTTCATTATTACATACCTTCTATTTTTCACAGTCTACCAGTACCTCTCACAAAGGGACCATTTCTATTATTTCTTCCTAGAAATGTAAAAAAAATTGGAACTCTAGGACAGATTATTATTCAGAGAAATTAAATTTCTCTATATAATAGCCAGAATTTAGGGAAGCTCGTATGGCTGGGGTACACATGAGCAGCCTTGCAGCATGCATGGCGTTACATATGTTGGAGATGCTTCTCCTCAGAGCCACTGCCACTGGCCCAGGAACAGGGGAAGACACAATAAACATCCCATGCCCTGATGTACACTGCTTTTTGTAACTGCTTTATGGATCATAGTGAAATGCCATAAGGATCAATGTTCTCTCTATGCAGCTATTTCTGAACTGTTTTAAGGACTGTCAGCATTAGGCAATGCAACAAAATAGCTAACTAGAATGATAACACCTGAAATGACAGAAGTTTGGCTTGATAGCTTTTTCCTTTCCATAAAGATAGGAGCAGTTAAACATGAATCACTTACAACTATTTCTAGATTAATTATTAAGAAGCATCAAGAAACATCAGGTTGGCAATAAGCATTTCTCTATCTTCCCCATCAGCACCACTTTTTTTTTTCTAAACTGGCTGTCCAGTAACAACCTGGAATTTTTTATTTTCTTATTATTTTTTAAGCAGGAGTTCACACCATCCAGTCTCTGTCAGCAATTGCCTTTAAGAAGATACAAAAATCAGGCATTGGGTTATCAACCGCATTCCTTCATTTCCACTCATTTCCATCCCTCCATTGCCCCTGTACTCGGCACTGGTGAGGCTGCACATCAGATACTGTGTTTAGTTTTGGGCCCCTCACTACAAGGACACTGAAGTGCTGGAGCGTGTCCAGAGAAGGGCAACAAAGCTGGTGAAGGGTCTGAAGAGCAGGTCTGATGAGGAGCAGCTGAGGGAACTGGGGTTGCTTAGTCTGGAGAAGAGGAGGCTGAGAGGAAACCATATCTCTCTCTACAGCTACCTGAAAGGAGGGTATAGTGAGGTGGGTGGTGGTCTCTTCTCCCAACTAACTAGCGATATGACGAGAGGAAATGGCCTCAAGTTGCACCAGGGGAGGTTTAGATTGAATGTTAGGAAAAATTTCTTTACTGAAAGAGTGGTCAGGTACTGGAACAGGCTGCCCAGAGAGGTGGTGGTGTCACCATCCCTGGAGGAGTTCAAAAAACGTGTATACATGGCACTTCAGGACATGGTTTAGGAGTCAGGGTGGTGTTGGGTTGGCGGTTGGACTTGATGATCTCAGAGGTCTTTTCCAACCTTAATGATTCTATGATTTCACTCTAGTGTCGAGACTAGGAAAGTCTCCAGCTACTTTTAGAAAGAGAACTTTCTAAGACTGTCAAGATAGTAACTATATCTTCTTATCCATGGATCAATATTGAGAGCATCAAAAGCACCAGGCAGACAATAATTTTAAAAATTGCTAACAAAGCCTAAAAAAAGAGAGATCAGTTTGTCTCCTGTCTTGCTAATGTACTTGTTACTCCCTAAGTTTACCTCTCCCCCATTAGTTTGAAGATGTGAGATGTGACTGATTAGGATGATTATAATGTTTATTGATTAGGCAGCACATCTTTTTTAAAAAAGCTAATACCTTAATTGGCTAATAAAAACACCACTATTATTAGCAACATTACGTCACAATTATATCACTTCAAATAAAATTGTTACAATTCTATTGATTACTATTAGTATCGATACAGTGGTTACATTAATATATTTGTTAAATTATTGTAAAGAAAACTGAAAAATCACTACTAAGTGCTATTAAATTACAATTCTGCTGCCTTTGCCTCCTGCACTGAGTATTAAGGTACAAGTCTATCCTTGCTTCCGAGTTTATCCCTTCTTACTCCCTTCTCCTGCACTGTCTTTCGGACGTAGACCTGGTGAAGAATCAGTTGGGTTGTCCACAGGGGTTGCCCCCAGCATCCCAGGGAGCTTGGGCTCACAGGCCAGCTTCACCACTGCCTGGAGGCAGCAGCACTTCTCCTGTCACAAGATCCTCTCATCTCTTGCTTTTCTTCATTTTATATCTTATTCCCCCTTTTTTCCTTTTCTTGAACCCATCTTTTCACCACCCCTGCATGTCCTTTTCCTCTGCCCAAATTTCCCCCAAATAAACAGCTCACCCCTAACTGATTTTCCTCATTGATCCCAAATCTATGACACCCATAGCCAACTTTGATGTTTCTTATGCCATTTCTTAGGCAATTTCAGCTTAACATGCAATTACTGATACTGTAATTATCTATATGGGGATGGCCTTACATCTCAAGTGTCTTCTCACTCTACAGCTCTATTTCTTTTCCATTCAGTGCTTTTTGGACAGAATCTTCTCACCTGACCTTTGACACCCCTACCTAGTCCTAACAGTACAGCAGGTTTAGATACGGGAGCAGTGACTCCACACTGGCAGTTTTCATTGCACCTCTGGTTCCCACCAGAGGCCATGGCTGGTGTTGTGCCTCCTGTCACAGCAGGATTCTTGCTCATGGTACTGATTTTATCTCATTGTTTGTTTGATTTAGGAAGTTAGGTTAAGCATTTGATTTAGAACAAAAGCCACGAAGAGGACCTCAACTTCAGGAGCACTGTCCTTTTATTTGTACTTAGTGTGTACAAAGTACCTTCAGTTTATTTGCACAAAGTAGTTAAACTCAAAAAAAGGTTTAATGCAAATGGCTGAAGAAAGTTGCCTGCTGGTTCCTGATATGACTCATAACCATATTGTATCAGACTTAATATTTGAAAGTCCATAATGCAAACAGAAGGCAAAAAATAGAAAAACAAGGAGGTGCTTATGTGTTCAAGGGAAGGGATTACTCCCTGCGGATGAGAGGATGGCGACTGTTGTCCACCCTGACCCAATGAGACTTTCATCCTGGTTTCCTTTAGCACTTCTGTGGCCAAATGGGGCTGCATGGACTGGACAGGGGACTGCAACACAGGTGAAAGACTGGCCTACCAGGCTCCAGGGTGGTGACCAGCACGTCAGCATCTGTTCATGGGTCAGTTATGGGTGGTCATTGCTGGGTCAATACATTGTGTTTAGTGTCCTAATACTGATGCAGTTAGGAGGCTGCACGTGGAGTGCGGATCAGCAAGGAGGCCGCCAGGTTGAGGAAGGCCATTATTTCCCTGCGCTGGGGCCCATGAGGCTGTGTGGGGAGGGCTGTGTCCAGAGTCTCCTCAGAGGGGCACAGCCAGAGCATAAGAGACAACAGCCACAAGTTGTGAAAAGGGAAATTCAGACACAGTGGAAAAACCCTCTTCATAGGGAGGAGGGTGGAGCACAGGGAGAGGTTGCCCAAGAGGGGATGTGAAAGCTCAGTTTGAACGGCCTTGAGGATACTCAAGTGGACATGGCCGTGTCCTGAGCATGATCTTAGTGCCAGTGCTGTAGAGCTGTTCAGTTAGAGCTGTGAAAGGAAAGGAAATGCATCAGGAAAAACTGAGCCTTTTCCAGTGTAATATTGAGAAACCGATAGTTCTTAGCAGTTTGGGGATGTTAAAGAAGAGAACTGGGGAGTCAGACCACTCTCAGACACCAGCTGCAAAGCTACAGCCTCTCTGTCCCCTTTCCCTGGTCACCAGGCTGCTGTCTCCTGGCAATACGCTTCCTCTCTTTTATCCCAAAAGGCTTTTTACTCACAGAAACACCTGCTGAAAATCTCAAGTGATGAAGGGACTTAATAGCTCAAGCTTGATAAACACCCCTATACCAGTGGAAAAATGGGCATTATTTCTGGGGTATGGGATTGTTCCGTCAGTCTCCTCATTGAGGAGCAGCACAGAAGCAGGCCATCTGGTTTCTAGGTACATGTGGAGTTGTATCAATAATACTATGGCTGTTATGCAAAATCTTGCATATGAGAAGCTGTACGCAGGGAAATTCAGAACTACATGATTTGGAAAACAGTTTGAAATGCTTTAAAACAGTGACCCCCCCCAATGGTAATCTATTTGACTATGCGGCTCTGCTAGCCCAAAACAGTTATACAGATGCAAGACTTAAAACACTTCATTAACTTCTGAACAGAGACAGAGAAGGAATTTTATAATCATTAACTATTTGAGTGACAGACTACAGCTTACAGTCACTTCTTTATGTGTTTAGGTCTAACATTAAACATGAAAGATTAAAAAAAAACAAAACCATCTCTTACCTACCCTGATGTTAGACACTGTCTAGAATATCTTTACCTATCCCCTACAATAAGACAATAAACATGTAAACAGTTTTTAATTGGCTGGCAGCAATTTACCAAAATTTCCATTTTTATTTATCCTCACAATTACTGCCCTTGTCCAAACTGCTAAATTAAAGCATTATCGCAATACAGCTAATCAACCAGGAAGGACAGAACCAACCAGGGGAAATTCCCTTCTGTAGTTTCCAATGGTTTAGGACATCTTTGACAGAGCAAAGGGCAGGAGAAGGCACTAATTCAAAAGGAACAGGGCCAAATGCGGGGATTTAGTCATTGCATAATCCCTCATGATGAAACACATAAATCCCAAGCACAAAAGTTCCACAGGTAACTTGCTCAGTATCTCTGGAGGTTTAGAAGCTGTGATGCAATATAGTGATTTCATGCAGTTCAACGCTTGCATGACTGCAAAAAAATCCTTATCTGAGAGAAGAAGCCAGTTTTCACTAATTATATGCTGCACTTCCTAAGGAACATATCTAGAAACAGTATTGAATTACATTGGTTTGATGCAATTACGAACAAATTATATGCCTGTTGGGAAAAATTAACCTCTGATCTATTGGAAGTGCGGGTTATGAGGAGACTGGTGCATTTGCCGTAAACATCCCAGCATCCATCCTACTAACTGCTGGTTGCTTGCTGCTACGTACATACAGGAGCCGAATATCTGGTGTTCTGAGGGTAGATTTCTCTCTTTCAAAATTAACCCTACTCTGTCTATAGCCCCTTGTGGTAGCGAACAACCTTTTCACAGAAATGGACCTCTCAAAGTTGAAGGCAAAACCTATAGTTGGAAAGAAGGATGAAAACAATAGTTTAAAGAAGAAACAGTTAAAAGCTGCCTACCAAGCTGAGCTCTAGGTTACATTAGATTTGATTTATTACAGCTCTTTCTCCCTTCCAATCTTAATTCACATGTGTCTTTAGGCATAATAAACAAAGAAACATTTTGACTAATATGTTTCTGACCATTAAAGAAGTTGAAAAGTGCCAATTTTCCGCATAACTTCTAGAAAGGTGGGGAAAAGGGAAGGAATCACTTGAGATGATACAATATATATCTCCTGCAAGGGACTGAGACCACCAAGTGTCATTTGCAGACAAAAAGGAACCTGCTTACAAAAAGAAGTAGTAACGTGATTTACTATGGCCTAACATCCTGGAATCTTCCCCAAAAAATACTGTCAGCAACCTTTTAGCACTAGAGTCATCATACAACCCCACTGAAACTAAGCCTAACACTTCTGGTTTTCTATAGCCCCCACCTCACCACCTCTACACATGTTGGTCAGTGCTTCTCTACTGCTGTGGTGTGGCTGAGAGTTTCCCAGAGATGTACAGATCCCAAAGCAGATCTGGAAAAGGAGAGTGGCTGGGGCCAAAATCCACAGCCTGAACATCAAGGTACCTTCCAGTACTAACAAATAAGGCTTTGCACTTAACTATTTCATTCAGAAAGAGGAGAAAATTATACTATCCTTGCCAATTATGAAAGATATACATGACATTTTCCAGATTTTGACAATTAGTAGACAAAAATAGAAGTGGGGAAAAATCTGGCACTTAAAAATTTCATTAGAAAAGCAGTTTTAGTTTCAATTGAAACATGGTGAATAGTTTTATCTGAAAATTAGAAGAGAATAATTTAGAAAATGTGAAGCTTCTTTTTTCTTGTGTTCTATTTGCTTCCTCAAGTTGACCCAAAACAAATAAAACAAACCCTAACAATAAAATATAAGAAAGAAGAACAAAGCAGCTTCAAGTGGTAAAGTTTTAAGTTGACCAAGAGAACACATTGACTGAAGTCACACTGGGCATACAGAGCACTTGATCACTCTAGACTTCTTAGTACATGATTAACACAGCTGGCATTTTGTCATGTATTACTGGAAGACTAGCTTAAAAATATCAAGTGACACCTGCTTATTTTGGATTGCAAAACAAAAACCACACAAGTTCATTTTTAGTAGGTATTAGTTAATGCTATTGAGTGTCTGTGTCATGAATACTGACAGAGTAGCCACAGACACAGGCCTTCTCAAGGCAAGTGCTGCAATCCCTGTAGCTTTTCAGCACTATGCAGTTATGTTATAGGGACTTTCCTGTGGGAAGATTTAAACCATGGTTGTCCAAACCAGCCTGCTCAGAATTCCCTCTAAGTCCTGCTCTTTTTCCAAGGAAACCACAGCCCTGGGTCCTTCCATCCCAACTCTTACAGGTTCTTTTGCATAACACAACTGAGATAGTGCTTTTCTTATCCTCCTATACCCTTAAAACTCCTTTTCTGGACCTTAGTCCTTACATATTGATTTCTGCAAGAGGCATTTGGGGGCCCTAACAAGGGCAGTCTTGCCCTAGCTCCCATTAAGGAAACACCTGCCAGGGTCATTTTTCCTCTCTTTCTACAAGGTTCCCCTTGGCTTCTTCAAGCATATCTTGCTTGTCCTCATTTTCAAAGTCTTTCTCGCCTTACTGCTGGCCAGCCCACTGGACAGCTCCAGTCAGCCCCAGCAGTGCCCTCTCGGTTAGGCCCTTGGCAGGGGCTTTAAGGAAGGCACTGTTCCCAACAACACAGGACTGCTCGCAAGCTTCAGGGGCTCCTGTAAACAACAAGAGCTTGTTCTGCAAGAACCAGAGCCAGAAAAGCTGCTCAAACACAAAATGTTTTAAGCCAAGCAATCTGGGCTTGACAGAAATCAGCTATTCCAAAGTGAACTGTGTTTTACAAGAACATTTTTGCCTTGAATTTCTAGGCATAGCCTTCCTCAGATCAGAGAACAGTCTTTTTTCTTCATGTTTGTACACAACCTAGTGCATGCACCAAGGGACCTGGGAACCAGGGCCAGAACTTCAGGATATGACGACACATACACTGTAACTCTTGCCTTTGAAAGGATTAACAGGAAGATGAAGGCACATGGAGAAAACCTTGGATCACATTAAAAAAATTATTCTTCAAGAAAGGGACAAAACCAACACACTCTTGGCAGTGGGGTGGGGGGGAAACCAATAAACCAAAAACACCCCTCCCAAGTACACGACAAGTGTTTGGTGACTCTATTATCCAAACTCTTCTGAGCTGCAAGAAATCAAGGTATTAGAAGAATCCAGGACATTGTGAGTACAAGAATTCTTACTTTCAAGCAAACACTAGCAGCATGATGAAATTTGAGAGAGGCTTAAAATAAATGCATTAGAGATTTAGCATTAAATGAAGCATCCAGCTAGTTATGTGCACTTGTCAAAATGTGACAAATGTTCTTCCAGCAGGACTTTACACTTCCTGGGCTGTTGCAATGATTCAAAGTCTCCCACAGAGTCTGTAATGAGATACACCTTGAGGGGAAAAAAAAAACCAAACGTAGAGCGGAGGTGCTGAGCTGAAACTTCCTACACACACGAGTTGTGCAAATGCAAATTTGCATCTCTGAAACGAGATGGCCGTCCATGACGACAGGGCAAAATCTGCCACTAGTAGGAGGGTGTGTAGGATAAGTGTACAAGGGAACACGCCTCAGAAAGTCATCTTTCAACATGGAAAGTTACTTAGAAATCCTTTCAGGCATTTCCTCTCGTCTCTCTTTGGCAATCCATGGTACATCACCATTAGTCACGAAAAGTATTAGCCAATTTAAATGAGATTTCTTTGACCTATAAATCATTTCCTTTTTGTTACTTAACTGGAGGTGAAGAAGGTATACAATCAAAGAAAGGCTAAAGGACAAGCTAAGAGTGCGCATTGAATTAGATTGTATAGCATCATTACAAAAAATACAAATAGGATGGCAAAGTCACCACATCCAATCATCAAGGAGCAAACTTGGAGATATTGGGGTTCTTTTGGTGCTGGGATATGCATACTACACTCATCCATCTGTGACTGGAATGCCCTCCAAAGTCTAAAGGTGAAGCTTAACAGATTCTTTTATTCTCTTCCTCATCTCCTAAAAGCATGATTTTTATTAATTTTTTATTACAGTGTTGAACAATGATTGCACTGAATTAAAAAGAGGAGTTTTTTCATTTCTACAAAAAAAATCAGCAAGCATTGGCACAAGCTCTATATCCAGAGACTACTTGCCCCATGGGCTTTGGCTAGCTCACTGGTCATGTAGAGCTCATAGCTGTCATGGGAGTGATCTGTGATTGGCACTGATGAGAAAACAGGCCAGAACTTTTAGAACATTTGGTACTTTATGAAAGTGGTTGTTTCATTCTTACATGTAACATGTAGCTCATATCAAGTCATTATTAAGCAAAGTGTTCTTATTAGGCACAGAAAATAGACCTGTTCCTCTCAACCACAGTTTGCAGAAGTGAATTGCTCAAAGTCAACTTGTGAACTGCACTGACAATGTTAAAGTGATGGTGAAAGATAGCTTTGCAGTCACAACAATAATTCAGCCACTTCTTTCTCACCAGGATCATTTATCCTCCACTTCACCCAGAAATACCAAACTGCTCTTCTTCCTTTAAACACTGGTGGCTTCTATGCCATTAGAAGAGCTGACAGACATACTGTGTGGGGCAGAGGGAAACCAGAGCCCATTACACCCACTCGCAGCCAGCACTGGCACAAAAGTCAGCTGCAGACCTACAGCAGCTATGACAAAATTTTAAATAAAAGGAAAATCCCCAGAGAATCCCACTGACAAAGTAATAGTTCCTGTCCTCCGCTGATAATATGTAAGGAAAACAAAAGGAACTACTTAAGGTATAACCTATTATTTTGTAACCTTTTCTGCCCTGCTGTAACATTCATTGAATGCAACAGGAAGACTTTCTCCAACTTCTAGTAAACTTCGGATCGTACTATTTTTGGATTTCAGTTCTCTGGTTTAAAAGTTTCAAGAGAGTATTTTGTTATTGATACAATTGCAACAGAAATAAATTTGGCTGTTAGGGCTGAAATATACCCCAATGCCAAGAGAGAGACCGTACATAAGATATCATTTGTCTGCTTAGTCCTGGAAATTTTATCATCTATTCAATTTACTTGCTTGATTTTGTTGTTGACATTGTTCAAAAGTAACTTTGAACCATAAGAAACCAAGGTTGAAAATGTTAAAATTTAATTTTCCAGCATTCTCAGACCTATAAATCAAAGAGGAAGATATTGGAAAGCTCACAAACAGTTTCAGTTTGAACAATGAATTTTGGAGCAGAAAAGTATCAGCAGATACCTTCAGATGCTGGACTGTTTTCTGGCTCAGCTCTGTGGCTCCTCTGGACCATGCTGCTTTGCACCCCTCAGATGGGAGACCAGAGTATACTTTGTGCCAATCAGAGTGAGAAAGTAAAAGGGGGATCTTGCTCAACTAACAAACCCAGTCCTCAGACAATGTGAAACATCTTTATCTGGAAGCCTACTAAAGCCTCTGACAGGTTTTCACAAGAGATATGGAGCAAACCAGAGAGCTGCAATGCAGGTCACTGACATGTAAATAGGGATGCCATACATACCTGTAAAGTCTTGGCAATGCTCCCAAAGGGACACCCAGTGTAAATTAGGCGCTGCTTCCCCAGCCTTTCACAGCTGTGGAGGTGTTGACCCATCACCTACATTTAATTCAACAATGAAACTGTAACCAAAAAAAAAGGAGAAAACCCAACCAGTGATTTATATTGCAGAAAGCTAAAGATATTGAAGTTAACTTTCTCTGGCTGATAACAGGAGATTTAGAGGGTAAAGCACTCCTTTCAATCCAGCACTGGCCCAAAGTTCGCAGTGTACAAAAGGGGACATTAACCCTGCAAGCAAAGTAGGCTCAGCCAGTCTTCATAAGCTCATCAAAAAACCTCTACCTGCTCCATGCTATGTTAGTAGCGCATTATAGCAAAAGCTCCAGGCCTTACTTATGCAAACATCCAAGCACGCCACCACTAAAATGTTGCCTGTAAGAAAAAAGAATTAACTCCCCCAAAATGTGCCAGAGTGGTGATTAATAACACAGCTGTTAGTTCCAGATCCTACACTGCTACCAGCAGCCACTACCCTGCACTGTGCAAATGGCAATGCGCACTCTAGTGACATGAATAAGAGTGACTTATAAAAGGGAATGGCATTAGCCTTATGTAAGTAGCAGTGTAGTGAAAAAATAAGGTTGTCATTACTTTTCAGTAAAGGAGTACTCATAACTCTACATTTAAACCAAGTACCTGAAACTTTAGTTTGGTTGAATGTATTCTCTAACTTACGCCTTGGAGTAATGCACTTAGTACTTTCTAGCTAAACTAGACTTTGCATAAGCATTTAAGTGTCTCGGATGAAAAGCATTTGAGCCCAGCATGTGAATGTCTCTGCCCTCTGGGAACCTGAGATTCAGCTGAGAAGCAAGTTGTAGAAACCCTCACCTCTGCACTGGGGGTTCAGGCTCAGACTGCAAATGGCAGCTAGTTCCCAAAATGGGTACATAGTGCATGAGAAAAGATTAAGATCTGCTTATCCATAAATCAAAAAGTGAACTTGCCCTGTGACTACTCCTGGGTCTGAGGAATCCAGGAAAGAGACAGTTTAATCTTCATAACTGCCATGGCAACCTTTCTGTGCATGGGCTGTATTTGACCATCAGTTGAGAAAAATCTTCGGTATTAGCCATAGGAAATTTTCTTAGCTATCACTCTTTCTTTAAGGGAGTACAGTATACATTCTTCAAAAAGTATAAGCCTTCAGTTTGATTTGCAAAGTCTCTTCTCCTAAGTTAGGTATCAAGGAACAGATGTGATTTGGGAGCTGAAAGTCAGTGCTTAAGTCAGCACCCAACCAGACAGTTTGAGAGAGACATACCTCACACAGCCAAGGTGAGGCTCTCAGCCTTGATGCCATCCTGTGAAGCACCAGAGATAATACCAGGATCAAGCCCAAAGGGCAGCAGAGGCAGGGGAATGTACCAGGGTGCAGAGGTTTGCAGTCTTGTTCTCTTACTGCCCTTCCTTCCCCTTCTCTCTTCAGAATTTTCCTGCCTCCTTGATGCATTAGAGACCATATTGCATTAACTCTTTAGGATACACTACTACTATAAAACTGCTGTTTTCTCCAGGTCTTACAGAGTCTTCCCTTTCCCACCTGAACAGAATTGGAATGCCCTCCAAGCAGAACACTACTTCTGCTTCCGAACAGACTACATTAAAACTCAGTATAGAGTATGGTCCCCTTCAAACCCAACAACTACGCTCTGCTGCAGGCAATTTATAACATAGAGCTCAAGTTGACCAAAAACTTGCATAAGCCCTTTGTAGTTTTACTGTCTTCCATTTGGCATTCAGACGTGAATCAGTGAAAAAGGATGACATTTTATGTACAAAAGAGACGGACTAAGAAGTGTGGAAAGAACAGCTAATAGAGGATAAAAGATCTGAAAGCAGAAGAAACAAACATCAATAACTGGAAGTTACTTAAATCATTCTTTCTCATTATTACATTACAGGATGAACATAGTTTGGGATTTTTTTTCCAGTGCCAAGAAATTTTAGTTGGATTCTTACCTCAGTTAAGTCAATGCAAACCCAGAGTAATGCTATTCATTTCAACAGAAGTTTTGTGCATTTTAGCAAGAGCCTTTGAGAATAGAATCGAATGCAGGTATACACAGACTCCTCTCAGATGGGCTGTCACCTCCCATAGCTATAGGTTTAATTAAACATGCAGTGAAGTAGAACAAAAATAGCTCTGGAATCAGTGTCAGACAGTGACTGATGGCTGGGAAAGCACCAAAAGGAACTATTAATCCCTTCCACGCATTAGTTTCACATACATCACAAAAGCTCACAGGAGTATACAGCAGCGTCCCAGGCAGGATTATGGATTCATGGACAACAGGTCGACAAACAAATGATAAAGGCAATAAGCAGGGATGGCTTCTCTACCGTCACTAATCCTGTAACTTTGAGTGCTGAGGAGTAGGAGGCGAAAAGGCTGCAAAACATGGCCAAGGCAAAATACCGGCTTAGCTGGGCAACTCATCTGACCAGGTGGAGAATTTTGTATGTTTCGCTTATTCATGCCTATCTCCCTATTCTAAAGTTACTGTACCATTTTCCTGTATATGAACTAAGAAGTTACCTTCCTCTGAAATTATTGGATAATTCACTGCTATTTACAAATTTACAATTTCCCTAGTGTATTGGTCACATTCCTAAGTAATTACTATGTCCTTCATTCCAGACCTGTATGTTGTAAGATTGGGATGGGTGTGGATCTAGATTCTTAGATACATACTTTTTGTGCAAATCTGTACATTTCAGATAGCATCCTTCGCTGTTGTGAGTCCCGCAGGATCTTCTGAAGATGACTATAGGGCTATCTCCATCTTCAGTAGGACTATGAGAACCTGCCTAAGCAAAAGATCTGAGAAACTTACTAACAACCAACAGTCAAGGGGAAGCAGAGCAGCGTGTTCTGCTTTCTAAACCTGCTAGAATAGTATGAAACTCCATGTATTCAGTGGGAAAACATTTAAACCTTGTAACACTGGTATTTCTTCTCCCTCATCTCTGTCGTTACTCAGGCATAGTTACTGCTCCATCTTTAATACAGACCAATTACAGGCACAGGCGGGTCCCAAGCCACGTACCCAAAATTCTTTGAGAACAGGATTAGCTCTACTGCTGTTTTGCCAGTGAAGCACCAAACTCATAGTTTGGGTCTCAATCTACTGCTGCCTTTGAGAAAGGACAGGCCAGGATTAGCTGGCTGTTCCTTTAAGGGTGTTGAAAGTGGATGCTGAAAGCAAGCCAGCTAGAAATGTTTACAAAGGAGGTGTCATCAGACCAAGCTGAAATACCAGAAGAACAGGAAAGGCACAAAAACAAAATATAATTCAGTAGCTGCAATACAGACTGGACAGCCAAAAGAAAGACTAGAGATACTAAGAGAGGACCTCTCCTTGGAAGTTAAAAAGGAAGAGCTCCAGCAAACAAGGTAAGATTATGTATGCACTTCGGAAATCAGAAATCCTGCAGTGACAAGGGAAAGGGGGAGGAAAGAAGAGAGCAGTTGGGTGGGGAACTGGGGGGCTGGGTCAGGCTGTGTGGGAGAAGAGCTGACATCTCTGGCGCTAACCAAGAATGGATGGGGGAAACAAGAAACAGAGGAGGGTTTGCTTGAGAATGGCACCAAGGCATCCCACCATCTTTCCAAAAGTTAAGAAAAACCCTAGAGTTATAAAAGACAAATTGACCATAAGGGGTGACTGAATGGGTACAATTTGGATCCCTCCCCCTTAACCACCAAGGTACAGATATTGTTGCCAGAGGTTTGTGGTTATGAATGCAGAAAGGAGCAGTTATACCAGCAGCTGGCAGAGCTGACCTGGGGCTGCAGCAGAGCCCTTCGCCCCCAGCAAAGTGCTGGGGCTTGAGACAAGCACACACCCCACTGCGGACAGAGCAGCACCCACCTCCCGCTCCCCAAGGGCAAAGCAGGCTGCCCCTACAAGCCCTCAGCCCACTGCATTTCCCAGCTCAGCACCAATGGCAGGTTTTTCCTGCACAGCTGCTTAAATCAGGTGGGAAACCTCTCATCTGACTTACCTGGCAGCCTAACCAGGTGCCTCAAAGACATATATGTCTAGAAGAAAACCCCAAACAGTGCATGTGCTGGGACTGGAGGGATGCAGTGACCGGGGCCCACCTGAAGTTTTTCTATATGTAGCTCAAAACAGGAATTACTGCACACGATGGCACAGCCCTGCCACAGAAGGGCAGCACCAGAGGTGCAGCACACAGGACCCTGCGAGCCCTGGGAATATAGTGGTTTGCCCCACTCACCTCCCAAGGTGCAAGACATTTTGAAAGGATCCATGAGACCTGCTGCCTTCACATCACACAACCTGCCAGGTGGAGAGCAAACATGGCAAGGCCTGAAACAGACTGGGGCAGAGAATCTACGCTGGCATGTAAAAAATATAACCTGGCTAAGTCACAGGGCTAACTTGTACAAATGTTCTTCATTACAGTGCTAGAGATGCTCTTCATCCCTCCTCTTCTTGATGCCTTTCTCAGAATGTCTCGGTACCACGAGGCGTTCACATGGCATTAGGGTGCTGTAACACTTTAATTATGATGTGAAAGGACAGCAAGGTGATGTTGTGGTGACTAAGCGAGTGTGATCCTGGGCAGGGCCAAAACCAGCCCTGCCAAAGCCATGTCTACAGCAGAAGCTATTACAACTGGGGAGGAATGAGGGGCAGAAATGCTTCTTTCCTTGAGCTCTCTGAATGTGTCTCACATTCCTCCCATACACATATTTCGTTTGCTGGGGTCATCTTGCCCTCTAGTGGTTCACGCTGCAGAGCTGACACAGAGCTACATTCATTTATGCTGTAAATCCTGTTATGTCAATGGTTTCACCCGTTATGCGTAAAATTAAATAATTCAAATTCCCTTTGATCTGCACACATTTCTTAGTGCATCAGACCATTAGTAAAATATGCTAGCATGGTGTGAAGTTAGAAAAGAAGATGCATAATGCCTGCTGCCTTATACATTATATATCACACCCTATAAGAGGGCTACATCACTCCAGATTGGATGGACAATCAACAGGTACATTAATATTTTTGTCTGTTTTGGAAGAGATCTTTCATCAGATTTTACAAAATAGTTTGAGGAAAAAGACTTCAAAACAAAGTACTTAAATTTTTAAGATTAAAACTTTTGCCTGAAAAAAGTTCTTAGAAGGTAAATAGGTAAAAGTCAAAAGCAGAATGATGGAAATCTCAGCTGGTAACAGGCACCCTCCAGAGGGCTCCAAAAGATAAATTGTACACCTTTAGATTCCTGACATTGCCTATACCAACAGGAATATGGAGTATAACTTATTGTTTCTTTGTGTGCCCCCAATTACACCCATTTTGACTTCTTTTTGGACTCTGTCCAGCAGAGTTGCAAAGTTTAGTTTATTCCATAAGTCTCAGGTAGAGACAAGAACAAAAATATCAGCTTCATTTCATTTTAGTGTGAACTATTACCTTCAGTGACCACAAATGGTTTTTATAGATAGAAAATAGGATGTCTGTATCCAAGCAGGACTTCTGATGCAGTTAATTCCAGCTGAGGATCTGGCTTGACAACCTTTCTGTATTTATTAGCAACTCTCATCTGCTAGGCTCCAGAGCTACAACTCTCCATAACAGGAAAGCCATGCACATCTAAGAGGCTAAGGAGAAAAAACAGTAATTGTGAACTAGTTACTCGTCATTCAACAAGGTACTTGGCTGTCATCAGTCATGGTGTTGAGTGAAATCTCAGTGCTCAGCTGTCTTCAGCGACTTTTCTCTAGAAAGGCTTTTCCTGTGGTTAGCTTGGTCAACACAGACAGAATGACAGTGTAATTTGTCTTCCAGTTAAAGATCTTCGAAGTCATTCTTTATACACTATGTACAAAGACTATGTACAAAAACAGCAGACAAATGTAAGGAAAAGGTGTTCAATTTAAAGTTAAGAAGAAAAATATTTTCCAGCTGCCAACCTCTAAAGAGCACTCCTTAGCATTAGAAACCACAAAATAAAAATCAATTACAAGACATCTTTGCACTTGTGTGGGCAGTACCATCCTCCTAACAAACTTCCTCCTCAGTTTTGCTGCAGAAGCCATGGGCTGCTGGAAGCAAGAGGAAAGCAACACCTGGACTTTTCCCACCCTGATCCTCTGCCTCTATGGATTCTTCTACATGATGAAGCCATCAGAACCTTTCCTAACACCCTACCTAACAGGACCAGATAAAAACCTGACCATAGATGAGGTATGGTTTTACTCTGCCCTTTCTTTTATATGGAGTAGCAATAATGAAAAAGTAAAATTTAAACAAAGTTTTTAAACACAGAAAAAAAAAAAGCACAACTGTAGCCGGCTTTGGCAGGTTACAATTTGCAGCAGATAGCATAAATAAAAGATCTGTTTAATGGATATAAGATCCATTTGCCTGCTCAACAGTCACATGCCACTTCAGTGTAGTTTTATATTTCATTAATTCCTTCAGAGCAAAAACTTCCATCTACAAAGTCATTTAAAGTGAATGAACTTCCTTTCCCCAAGAATAACAACCCAGAGATTTCCTCTTCCCTTCCAGGTTACCAACCAGATTTTCCCGGTTTGGACATACTCCTACCTCGCACTCCTTTTTCCAGTCTTCCTGATTACAGACTACGTGCGTTACAAGCCCATCCTCCTCCTCCAGGGCATCAGCTTTATCGTCACGTGGCTCTTGCTCCTCTTTGCACATGGCGTGGTGGCCATGCAGGTGGTAGAATTCTTCTATGGGATGGTGACAGCCACCGAGGTCGCCTATTACGCCTACATCTACAGTGTCGTCAGCACCGATCACTATCAGAGAGTGACGAGCTATTGCAGAAGTATCACTCTTGCTGCAGCCACTGTTGCTGCCGTGCTGGGACAGCTGCTGGTTTCCTTAGCAGATGTATCCTACTTTCACCTTCATGCCATTACTTTGGCTTCCGTCTCCCTGGCATTCGTGTGCTCGTTTTTCCTCCCAATGCCTCACAAGAGTATGTTCTTCCACAGGAAAGATGTCTCAGAACCTCTCCCGGGACCAGAAAAAGTTGTGGCTACAGTCAGCTCCAACAGGCCACCGGGTTGCCAAGAGGACAGGGGCTCCGTATCGGCTGACAGGGGACCCACACCTGAACAGCAGGCTGATAATGCCAAGCCCCAGAATCACGTGCTCAGGGTACTGGTGCAGCTGAGCAAGGACCTGAGGGATTGCTACAGCTCTAGGAAACTTCTCTACTGGTCCCTGTGGTGGGCTCTGGCTACGGCAGGCTTTAACCAGGTTCTGAATTATATCCAAGTGCTGTGGGACTTCAGAGCCCCCTCTCACAGCTCTGCAGTGTACAATGGAGCTGTTGAAGCAATAGCAACTTTTCTGAGTAAGTTAGTGTCTAAGCATCGATCACAAAGGCAGTCTCTAAAGTTTTACTTTAGAACACTTTTAACGTGACATTCCACTGCGGACACTCAGGGAAGTCAGTGTATGCATTGTGCAATCAAGGCCTAGTTCTTTTATGTACAAAACAGTTAAAATGTGAGCTATGCTATTTTTCTTTAGGACTGGGACACAGACTTTACAACCAGCTGCTAAATCCATTCAGGAGCACCCATGTTTCTTTGGATAAGATTGTTGGTTTTTTCTTTTCCCAATCAAGAATCATACAGTTCCCATAAAATGGTATCAGCTTACACAGATGAGTTTTTCGTAAATAC
Source organism: Anhinga rufa (assembly GCA_013400875.1). Taxonomy (NCBI): domain Eukaryota; kingdom Metazoa; phylum Chordata; class Aves; order Suliformes; family Anhingidae; genus Anhinga; species Anhinga rufa. The sequence goes on along the minus strand of VZTV01012517.1, from coordinate 12,056 downwards.
TTTACACAAAAAGAACATAATCCTCTCATTAAGATCTTTTTGTAGTGAGATACTCTTGTGCAGCAGGGCGGAAAGAAGAATTTTAGTCATTCCAAGATACAGAGAATTGCAGAAAAAGACCTTCTTGAATTCATTATGCCACTGATGGTAATCATTATTTTTTTTTCACCGGAAGCAGACGCCCACACAACATAAGCAAAGTAATATTATTGAAAGGTAACATCAAAGGATACCACCCTGACTTGGCAGTGTTTCACATATTCACATTGTGCTGCTGTACAGAACTTGCACAAGACATTGGGGTGTGATCCACCAGGGAAAATAAGCATGCCTATATCATAGCTGGTCATTCAGGTTACCCTTACAGTCCTTAAGGAGAAATACTTCTAAGATTAAAAATTATTCTTGTGATGAGGTAGGCAACCAAATAGACCAACTGAATAACGAATAAGAAGCACTTAACTCCTGTAGTATCTACTCCTCTTTCTCATGGAATTGCCTATTTCTCATGGAATTGCCTATTTCTCAATGTAGAGGTGCAGAAGTTTTAAAATTGTATGAGACCCTTAAGATGGATAGTCAGGTGGCTTACGTTTGCAACAGAAGCGCCTTTGTAGCAGGCCCACCAAAAGCAAACAGTGGCTATCCTTTCTCATTTCCTTGAATATACTCACTTGATACCTCACAAAACTCCCATTTTTGACAGCTTATCCCCTTTATGGGCTGCACAGAGTAAAATTGTTAAGCTAAAGGTTTATTAGCTTAGCTATAAAGTAAGCTAGTATAAGCTGGAAGAATTGTTCTTCTTGAGCTCCAAACTGTGCTCCTAGTTTTCTCCCTAGAGATACATGCTGGGTACAGACAGCTAAATAATGAATCCTTCTACATAACAGTTTATCCTGTGAAGTGGAATAAATCATTAAGAAAGGAATGGCAGAGACTTGATTTACGCAGTTGTCTAAAAATGACCAGTCATCTGCATGGCTTCAGAAGTGATTAGAAATGTTTTCAAAACACTTCAGAACTACTCCACTTCATTATTCAGCATTGCCTTTCAGCATGTGAGGGTGGCAAGACTTGGTCATATAGGCTATAGAACAGGTACAACATTGACTTTTTTTTTCTTCTCTTTCTAGGCTCGGTAACATCTTTCATAGTACAATATATGAAAATTAACTGGGACCTTTTTGGAGAACTGGCTTTAGGGATCTTCTCTGCAATAGATGCTGGTTCTCTATTTCTCATGCACTTCACTACCAATATCTGGGCATGTTACGCTGGCTATCTCATTTTCAAGGCATGCTATATGTTCCTCATAACAATAGCAACGTAAGTATAAAGCCTTACAGTGCTGCAATTATGCAAAGAATACTAACTAGACGTTTAAGTTTACTTTGGATATCCCTCCTTTTAATCAGAGGTAGCCAATCTAATTCTAGACATAACTGTTTAGGTAAAGACAAGGACACTTAAATGTCTAGTTATGTTGTTTTCATTCTTCCAAACAACCATAAAAGAAAGTTATCAAAAGGACATTGAACCCTTACATAGGCAGAAACTAACAAGGTACAAGGTATCTTTATTACAAAAGGCAATGGTAAGAGCAAAAAATACAGGCTACTTTCCTCCTTCCTCGCATGGAAGTGAACAATAGGGACAAGCATGCCTTGACAATCATCCTTTAAAATCTCCTTATTTCTAGACCACCTTGCTGATACACTTTTTAGCATACTATTAACTGCGTGAATCCAAGAAAACATTTGGCATAGAGTGTTCCACAAAATAACTTTATACATATAATCCTTAACGATATTATCATGTAAAGAAGGAATAAAAGAGAACATTGGACATATAAACTCAGAAAGATCTCTTAGGAGTCCAAGCTATTCTGCTGTCAGAAATAGAAAAATAATATAAAAAACCAAGATTATATATTATGTGTGTAATAAATATCAAACATTTTTATTAGTCTAGTTATTTTTTTGATTGGAATGTCTTTAGACGCACCACACTAGTTCATTAACAAAAACACCAGATGCATTTTTATGTCAAAAGCCAAAATTATTCAGATACCATTTTAAAAAAACTACTAAAACTATAATGCGTGACAAGATTGTGCCTATCTTGAATGAAGCCAAGTGAATCCTCTATTTTCATTTTGGTGGATTGTTAGTACCTTGTAGTGGACCACACCCGGACTATTTCAACATATTCTACAAAAAAAAAAAGCTTGCACAAAAAAGCCCTGCTAAAAATCAATGAAAGGGTACTGCAGGAATAACACCCTTTTGTTCAGATAGAAGCTTTGGAGGTAAATATTGCAAGGAAAGATGTTTTGATTATTGTCAAAAAGATATTGCAAGGAAAATCTGCAGGCTCTTGACAGAAATAAGCAGTATGCTACCGCCACTGTCAAGCCACAAAGCAAAAAGCAATTCACATCATCACAGAAAAGTTAGAAGGTCAGTATGGCTATCTTCTGACTAAGTCTAACCTCCCAGCAAAGGCAGAACTCCTGCCAATGCCAGATCAGGTGGTGGTTTTGTCTGGCCAGGTCTTTGACAGCCTCCAACCATGGTGACTTTACAACCTGTCTGGCACAGTCTGTGAAGGTAGAAAAGGAACAAAGGGGAAGGTTAAAGAGATCTGATATTCTACTAGCTAAAGCAGATCACCAATAGCACAGTTTGGAAAAGCAACACAGACAAGCACAAGAACATCAAAATATACTATGGTAGTCAAGACTTTTTTTTTTAGAGAAAGCAAGGAAGCAAAAAAACAACGCACCATGTACTCTGCCCTTGATATATCATCTGCATGAATCACTTCATCAACTAAATGGAGAGCGACACCTTTCCACCCAGCGTGAAGTAACTGACTTGCCAGTCTCTCATTAGGTTCCAGATTGCAGTCAACCTGAGCATGGAACGCTATGCCTTGATGTTTGGATTCAACAACTTTGTTGCACTGGTGATTCAGACCATTCTTACAGTAGTCATCGTGGATTCAAGAGGCCTGGGACTGGACATAATGACTCAGGTAAGTGCTATTAATTTACTTCCTATTTACTGTTTGGCCAATTGACATTCAAAAGTTTACCAAGAAAGAAATTGCTATGCCAAAGAACAATTTAATTCCCTCTTTTTTTCTGTGAAAATCTACATCTTGCTCTTACCTTGTGTCAGCCATCAGTCTTCCCTTTTGCCTTTTAGAACAGTGTTTAGGATTACAGATGCTGGTCTTCGACTTTTTAAGGGCAGATACACCTGAAAATAAATAATCAGACCCTGCCATCTGACCAGGTTTTGCTTATTAACAGGACACTGAATAACACCCTCTCTGCCCAAAAGTTCGGGCTGGTTTTCTCAGACACAGAATCAACATGATCACATGTTTTTAGGTGAGTTCAAGACCATGAGGCACAGTCTGGATTATTGGAGTTATTTCAGTTTAAGTGAGAATGACACCTGCCTTCTAATTCCAGCTCAGAAGCAAACCTGGTCTGTATCGCAATGTAAAGAATAATAGAGTTTTCTGCCCAAAGTTTGAGCACTTAATTTGGGTTGGGGTATCCTGTCTCACAACAGTGTCCCTAACTTCAGTCAGCCCCCAATTCTACTTATGATGGAGTCAACTGAGATGTACTTCTGCATTTCCTCAAGTGGGATCTCAGCTGGGGCAATTCCTACTCCCACAGATTGGAAGACGACTAAAGCTATTCAGATATTCTGCACAGAGAAGGCAAAATCTACTTTTAAAGAGTAAAGATTAAATTAAACACTAAAAATTAAAACTTTAAAATTAAGGACAGGAGTATGTAGGACTTCACAGGCCTTGTCACCGTTGTTGGAAACACCAATACAAAGTAATGGCATATTTACTGAAGCCAGTCTTGTGACAGCACCAAAATGTGCAAGTAAGAGCAAAAAAGGGACCAACTCAGACTCTTCACTTACATTATTCATTACTATGTGGGTGATGAAGCTACTTGTACATTTTGCACTAATAGAAAAAAATCCTGTTCCTGTTTCTATCCCTCCGCCTCCCTAATGTTTATTAAGAGGCATAAGGATCAGAAGCAAGGGGCAGTTCTTCATTCATCAAAGACGTGCTTTTTGCTGGAAAAGCTAAGATTTTGCTTAATCACAACACAAAAACTTGAACAGAGAGAAACTGTGCAAGAACACAGGTAAACAAAATAAGAGAGCGTCTGTCATCTCCAGAAGCAGAGTTTCCCTAATGTGTTTTTCATTAATTCTTCTGCCTTTTTCTCTCCCCTCCCAGTTTTTAATTTATGGCAGCTACTTTGCAGTCATAGCTGGGATTTTCTTGATCAGAAGCATTTGCATGCTTGTCTCAAGCAAATGCAAAAGGAAAATTGCAAGATCTTGCAAAGAGCATCTGAACCATGCTGAAGGTGAATCAAAAGAGCAGATTGTAACTGGCTATACGACATGGCTGTAGGAGTCGGGCAGACAGGCTCATGCGGCCAGGCCCTCATGGGAGAAGAGCTCTTACTGCAGTATGCAGGGAACAGCACTGCAAGATGAATGCACAACACAGCCCTGAAAAGCTACAGTGAATCATTACAGCACTTCATTACAACATATGCCAGCTAAGAGATCACCATAATGGCAGTGTGCTAAGAAGAAAAGATAAGTTGCTTTAGATTCTTATTTACTTGCCTATAAATAGCTTAACAGCAATAATTTATACACAAGAACAGAGCAACCACCTTGGCATCCCACCATGCACAATGGCAAAGATCAGAGTTCACCCCGCCTTGCTTGTTCTAGCTCTTGTATACGGTGTTGGCAAGCTGCTTCCGTGCACATTTGCTCAGGCATGTGGGTGAAGGGTCTATCCTCCGCTTTGCACATACCTTGTTCTGAACTAAGGAAGAAGGAACTGTGTTTGCATCATTATATTCTTTCCTACCTAACTACAAGCGATTCTGTGACAGACATCCCCTTTCTAATTTAAAAGCCCACATCAGAAGCAGGCCTTTTGCACACAAAAGTGCAGAAAAGCAGGGTTTCCACAACCTATCTGAGAAGGTTCATTAAAACATTGCTAAGCCACAATTGTTGCTTGGCCCATGTTTGAAAGCTGCAACCTAAACACTGTATTAAGTCCATATCAATCTCAGCCCAGAAGGGAAAAACTTCAGAGTCAAAACAAAATGAAAGAGCTCCACTCCTTTCCTTGTGCTTCCAGTAAAATTAAATTCAGGACTAAGTGTCTTCCTGTTTCAACAGAAAAAGAAAAAAATATCAAAGAGGTTGAGTAGTATGGACTAAAACCAAAGTAGTACATTGTGGAAAAATTTGGCTGATTCCACACAGGAAAATTCCAGATTAACACAAATATCCAAGAAGATTTATAACTGAAAAAAAAAGCTAGCATCATGTGTGCTTTTGAGTGCCAAATGAGAGAGGTCCACTGATCTTGGCCAAGGATTTGGCAGGGTCAACATCTCAGAATTTATCAAGAAGTTTCAAGTCCTACGGCTAATTTAGTCCAGCACAAAGGACAGTTAGTCCAGGAAAAGGAAAAAATAGACTATAAATGAGTTTGCATAGTGAATGCCTAATTTAATATAAATTATATCCATATGTTAAAGTTATTTCTGTACTGCTGTTTGCTTCTGGCTTCCAATACCTACATCTAGCTAATAAAAATAGAAAATACAGAGCATTTACAGAATAATATTTTTCCTGTAGAGACACAAACTATGATTTGAGTGCCATAACACAGCACGTACAGGATAACCAAGTGATCAGGCCCAGTCAGCGTGGGTTTAGGAAAGACAGGTCCTGCTTAACTAACCTGATCTCCTTCCATGACAAGGTGACACGCTTAGTAGATGAGGGAAAGCCTCTGGATGTTGTCTACCCAGAGTTTAGTAAAGCCTTTGACACCATTTCCCACAGAATTCTCCTGGAAAAACTGGATGCTCATGGCTTGGACAGGTGTACTCTGTTGGGTAAAAACCTGGCTGGATGGCCAGGCCCAAAGAGTGGTGGTGAATGGAGTTAAATCCAGTTGGCAGCTGGTCACAAGCGGTGATCCCCAGGGCTCAGTACTGGGGCCAGTTCTGTTTCATANATGGTGCCCCTGTGCTCGGCACTGGTGAGGCCGCACCTCGAATGCTGTGTTCAGGTTTGGGCCCCTCAGTACCAGAAGGACATTGAGGTGCTGGAGCGTGTCCAGAGAAGGGCAACGAAGCTGGGGAAGGGTCTGGAGAGCTGGTCTTATGAGGAGCAGCTGAGGGAACTGGGGGTGTTCAGCCTGGAAAGGAAGAGGCTGAGGGGAGACCTCATCTCTCTCTACAACTACCTGAAAGGAGGGCATAGCGAGGTGAGGTTCAGTCTCTTCTCCCAAGCAACAAGTGATAGGATGAGAGGAAATGGCCTGAAGTTGCACCAGAGGAGGCTGAGACTGGATATTAGGAAATATTACTTCACTGAAAGGGTTGTCAGGGATTAGAACAGGCTGCCCAGGGAAGTGGTCAAGTCACCATCGCTGGAGGTATTTAAAAGATGTGTAGATGTGGTGCTTAGGGACACAGTTTAGTGGTAAACTGGCAGTGTTAGGTTAACAGTTGGACTCAATGATCTTAAATCTTTTCCAACCTATACAATTCTGTGTAATATTCAAGAAGCATTTGGACAATGCCCTCAGACACACGGTGTGGATTTTGGGGTTGTCCTATGCAGGGACAGGTGTTGGACTCGACAATCCTTATAGGTCCCTTCCAACTCAGGACGTTCTATGATTTGTACAGACATATGTGCTTTTCATACAATTGTCACATAATGCAACTAGACAAACCACCCAGAGGCAAGAGAGGAGGCAGTATAGAAGCAATTTGTTTCAAGCCACATGAAGCGATAGGATTTGACCAAATGAACCCAGCTAATTTTCTAGGCTTTTTGTTTACTGTTGCGCATTGTGCGGACATTCTCTGTTCTAAACTGGCTCTAAGCAGAAACAGCTTAACCAACACAGTTGTAAAAGCGGGAGTTGTACTTCGTCTTGACTAAGCAATAAGTATCTTCTATTATTGCAGAACTGAGGGCATGATATTCCTGCCTGAAGAAATGGGGACAAAGTCCAGTAGAGCAAGAACTATTTTGTTTTACTTTTCTTTGTGAGTAGGAATCTTCTTTTGAGGCATTTAGTTAAAGAACTAGGTGCCAGTTCTGGACTAGAAGCTAACTAGAGTTTGTGTTTAAACGAAAAAGAGGAACTTGGTATTTCCAGCTCCACGGTCTCAAACTGCCTTTGGTACAGAAAGTTAAAAATATTTCTCTCTGTAGCATCTGACAAAAGGAAAGGAATCAGCAACATGTGAAACCTTTTGCTATTATTAAAATGGTAGCAGTAAGCTGCAGGAAAGGAACTAGAAAAACTGATAGACATAACCATAAAAATTCTTTCATTCTGAGCTGGTCAGAGCTCACTGCCTTACATGTATATGGGATGGCACTAAGGAGCAAAGGAACCAAGCAGACACAGTGGTTTTGGTTTGCAGCTGTAGACAATGCTATCTTCAGAAAACAGATAAGACTTAAAAATCAAAATAATCTATTCCTGTTCTCTCAAATTTCCAAAAGAAGATTCTGAGGTTGGGATTTGAGGGGAGCGTTGGGGCGGGGGGGAGGAATAGGGAAGGAAGAGGGTAGGTCTTAGGAGTATTAAGAAGGACATAACACATTGGAAGCAGAAACAGCAGCAAGAGAAAGGTAAGGCCTTACATTACCCTGGGTTTTCAGCTGCATATTGGTATTAACCCAGCAATCAGTTAGAGATTTCATCCAGTACAGTAAGATGCACACATCTACCTGTGTGTTCATGTGCATACACACACTCCTTGGAGAGGAAGTAGTTGAGGTGTGGCAGGTTATGAGCAAGGCTAGAACTGCAAGCTCTCTAGTTCTGCAGGAAAAGGAAACCCTGAACAAATCCACCTCTCCTTGCAGCTTTTAGGATTATGTGCTTATGTTTCTCCCAGCATGCTAAAGGATTCCAAGTAAATATGAAAATCCAGAGCTGAACGCATCACTCCCTATAGCTATAACCCTCTCTAAATACAACACTAACCGCCTTTGGAACATTAGTGGGTTTAGGTGCAAGTCTTCCATGAAGATACAGTCTAGCAAACTGATAAGGCCAGTTCTGGCCAACAAGGCAGCAAACAAATTGTATCTTTACATCCAAAGCAAGCAGATATTAAACCAAGCACTGTGTGTGTTACCAGAGAAACGCTAGTCAGCAGCCACCTTTCAGCAGGCCAGACAACCTACCCAGCAGCATCTTCCCCATGGTTCTTGTCCTTTTTCAGAAGCCATTGGTAAAGAAAGATGGAGGCAGAAGCAACCCTGGCTTCTCTGAACACTTGCCTGCCTGGTTGCACTACACACTAGAAGTAGCATGAGAAGTTTTCATACCTGTGGAAAAAGATGAGGCTCTGTCCAGCTCACAAAGCTGCTCTGGGTAGCACACACAGCCCCTCCTGCCACAGCTACAGCATTTGCTCCCAGTGTCAACACACATCCTGCCAACAGGCTTCACAGTCAACTCCCTCCTCTGATGAACCTTGGAAGACATAGGGAGTCCAGTCTAAAAAAAAAAAAATTGGGTAAAGGAAAGCAAAACAGCAGCATTTCTCTGAAGCAGTTCTGTTTCGATTTTTAGCTCAGAAGCTTTTCTTCTTGTCCATTTGCCCTGAAGTGACAGATTGGTCCTTATATAGAAGTAATTCCTGGCCAACTCATGGTACATGGTATTCGATGTCCTACCTCCTCGCACTGCCAGCAAAGCCAGGACAGTCAGTAGAGACCCCATGAGCCCGCAGGCCACTGTGCTGCGTGCAGGGAAGCATCACTGTCAGCCCAAGCTCTAAAATGGGTGCTGTGTCTTACCCATGAATCAGAGACCAGAGCTTTTAAAGGTATTTATTAACACAGAGATGCAATCAAGTGATTACTTTCTTGTCATGTCAGTTTTTATTAATCATTAGCTACTGCGAGTCTTAAAGCTTTATCTTAGAAGGTAAAGCTTTATCTTAGAACTTAAGTTTGCTGACAAAACCTGTAAAGGAGAAAGCTTCCCCCGTAATCTTCATGGGCAAGTTCTGCAAGCAAGAGCAGCTGTGGTGAATTATTATTATTTAAATTCTGTTACTATTTCATTAAATGTAGAAAGAACTTTTAGGGAACAAAATGACAGAAATTTCTTAGCACCTCCAGTCCTAGGAGGAAACTGCACAAGAATCCATAGCAAATGCACCGCAGCCACAGCTTTGACAGGTAATTTATTACCTTTGGAGTTATTTGGAAGTGTGCTGGACTCACACTTGCTCAGTACATTTGGAAGGGATGCGAGATTTACGCTGATGTCATTGATCAGTTCAGTGCTTAATATATTTTTATTTTTAAAAGATAACAGATATCAAAGGATTTTAAAGCAGATATAAAGAGTTAAGAATAATACAGGCTATTGTTTACATATAGATACAATGATTTGTAAGAGTAAGATGATAGACAATCATTCGAAATCAAATTTCAGAGTTAGGGTTGATTATTGTAACATTCTGAGGTCATAGAAATATTGCCTTAACAACATACTACTACTAAGTTTTAATAAATATAATCTCACAGTGCAAGTAGAAGCACTTTTGATAAAGTGCCTGCTATAAAATGGAATTCAACAGTTTAAAAGAAATAAATAGCTTGTAACAGCTTGATTAAACATTAGTCAGTGCTTTGCTTTCATTCTTTTATGGTTTCAGAACATTCTTGTTTCCCTTGTTTTCCAGGAACAGTGGAATTGACTTTCCAAAGCAAAACGAGTAAAATCAGCTTTAAAACCCCAGATCTCTTTAGACTTCTTTTTGCTGCCAGCTACAGTCAAGAAACAAGTCCCATTCTTTTCCCTTTGATCACTTTCAAAATTGAAGTCAAATTCCTCTTTTCTAAGTCTGAGCAGGTACCACAAGCAGATAGTTCCTGCAGCTTTATTTACCCACTCAAATGACTAGAGTGCAAGAAATATGATGAGTATTAAGGTATTTTGAAGAAACCAAGCTCACAATGGGTTGTGAGCTGGCTGGTGGCTTTTATTGTCTACAAAAAGGCTCGCACTTCTATCGTTCCGCTTGGTGCTCAGGCTGAAAATTAACAGAAAAAAGCCTCCTTGAGCATGCTGAGAATGAGCTTTAATCTCACAGTTTGCCCACTCATTTATTCAGAAATGAGACTGTAATGGAGCTTCATTCTTCCACTACGATGCATCCAATGAATTCTAAGTACGTCATTAACAACCTTTGATAGAGAATCCAGAGACTGGAGTTTACCACCACCTATGCACCTTGATCCAAGTTGTTCATTTACAAGCTACATCTGTGATCACTGGCAGGTTTAGCGAAAGAAACATTAGCTGGACTAGGGTTAGTTAAAAAGTAAATTTATATATCATTTTTTACCAACTGTGAAGAGCATCTTTATAAATTCCTGGTGTGCTTATTTCTTCACTACTTTCTTTTTTCCAGGTAGATTATGGATTGCTGGAAGGGAGCCGTAGGCCGCAGCTGGATTTATCCCACGCTAATCATCTGTGCATATGGATTTTTCTCCACAATGAGGCCATCAGAAGCTTTTCTCACTCCTTACCTAACTGGACCAGACAAAAACCTAACGATTGAAGAGGTATGTAACTATTCTCTTAAGCAATAATTAAAATGTGTAAAGCATTATGTCTTCCAGCAGTAACTGAAGGGGAGATAAAATATACCTGTATTATTGAACACTTTATCTAGAGACTCATATTTAAAATGCTTCTGGAAAAGAGTAAAGACTCACCTCTTTTGCAGAAGGTCAAAACTTTAATTTTGAAACCACTTTGGTGGTTGTTTAAGAAATGGGTACTTTAAGCAAAATCAGGTCAGCTAGTTCCTCTCCCCACCTAGAACACCAGACGAGGAGCAACACTAAGACTTATTTATACTTATTGTGGAATTGATTACACTGACAGTGATGTAGTAATTACAAATCATAAGAAAACCAAGCAGACTTCCCCTTGTGAGCTGTTAGATTGTTACCTACATTACAAGACTGTGCTATGCATTCATTACCCTCTGGAGGTCTGACTCACATACCAAAAAAAATATTTTTTTTTAATAAAAGCATACACTGCACATTTCCTTGTTTTGCTCTTCTGTTCAGCACTGGCTGCTTCAGGAGTACACTTCCCAACAAAAGGGGACATAGTTAACGAGTGGCTGAGTCATGGAGCTAATGGTATAGTTAGAAAACACAAGCTTGGAACACCCACATACAGCTAATACGAAGTACAGTCATTCCTGATGTGCAGTAGCAAACGTTAAGGCAGAATCTGCTAACACAGTATGAACCTAAGGTTTCTTCTGAAAAAAGGTATTCGTTGTTTGGGTTGTTGGGGTTCTTTTCCCCCTTTTTTATTATTTTTTTTAACCATAAAGGGAAATTTTCTCTCTTACGTAAAACATACAAATAGCATGATAGGATGCCTTAATTCTGATTTCAACAAGAATCCTTAACTCAGAAATAAGCGTAGTACAGATACTGGCTCCTTCAGCCAAATGCACCTCTGGTGAGCTTCTTCCATAAGTTTCAGTCAAACACGTAAAAATTCTAATTAAAGTTCAGAGAAACAAAAGAAGTCACCCAGAAAGATATAGTGAACCTGCTGCTCACCATGCAATTCACTCCAGTATCAGTTCAGAAGTAAAAAGATAACCAGCTACCTTTGTCCCTCCAGCATTTGAAACAATTCCTTTCTAGTCTAACTGCTTAAGCAGATGTCCTGGTTTAGCCCCACTCGGCAATGAAGCCCCACGCAGCCGCTCGCTCACTCCTCCCTGGTGGGATGGGGGAGAGAATTGGAAGAGTAAAAGTGAGAAAACTCCTGGGTTGAGACAAAGACAGTTTAATAGGTAAAGCGAAAGCATTGCACACAAGCAAAGAAAAACACGGAATTCATTCACTACCACCCATCGGCAGGGAGGTGTTCAG